>JAPQWV010003049.1:0-46696 GCA_027422505.1 Craterostigma plantagineum
TCCATTATATAAATGGAAAAATTTCATACGCATTTTATGTGTCTTTCAATTCCCAACATCGTAGTCACACAAGTAACATAAACGAGGAGGTAGCGAGAGGTAGGGTCGCTATAGTCCACGCGGCCATAGAGACTTCCCGACGTGACACTGGAAAAGCACCAGTCTCTGAGGCAACTCCGTCCGGACAAACCTCACATCTAAACATTTCACCCACAAAACCCACTCTCACACATACACCCATCTAATCACCCGTATTTATCAACCCATACACCATGCCAACAACGAGCTCCATACTTTTATGGTACCCTGTTTATTCAACCTTTCCAACCGGACCCCGCAAGAAAAAATCCCTTACGGCGTCTGGTCGACCACCCTGAGCACCTACACGGACCTGCCGCGATGAACGCCCCAAAGAAGACATGATCACCCTGACAATCAGGATCGCCCTGAGGGGGAGAAGTGGCCGAGTACTTCATGAGTGGTCAAGGCAGAGGACGAGGACGAGGCTCGGCTCAGACAAGTAAATCAAGTGGAGCCGCTGGAACCTCATCAAATCCACCACCACCACAAACCCGACCATGACCCACTCACAAACCCAAACCACCACCACGCCCCGCACCCAAACTCAAACCACAACCCAAACACCTACCATAAGAGCACCTCCACCCATACCTCCAGAAACGACGGTTACAAGCGCGATGCTTCCACAAAAAGAAGCAGAAGTGCTCTTAACCTTGAAACAGAAGCTCCCTCAAGCTCAATTGCTCCGGACGAGCAGGGACATCGATGCGTGAAGTCAACCCACACGAAGTCCTAGATAAGTGCATGTTCGATGTATAGTGGATGATTCACCATGTACCCGACACGATAGCAAAGCAAAGGCTCGCAGATGTTCGCCACTTCCTACTAAACGTTTGGTCGACCTAGTACTCATCGAAGACCGAGAAGGCGAGGACTATGATGTGACCCACCACAGCTTGCAGATTTGATCGCACACCGAGCGGACACCCCTCCAACGAGGGACCATTCGAGTCGACTCTTCGTGGAATAACATATGGATAGAAGTTCCATTTCTCGAAGAAGTTCGAAAACGAATTAGGAGATCACGGACAAAATCAAGAAGGTGAACGAGTTTAAACTCAGAGGCATCTCTCATTGGGATCAGCATAGGCTAATGGAACATCTATATATGCTGACCCACTTTGGTCCAGAGCGGAGACTAGGAATTCCTAAAGACCAGCTGAGGAAACACTTCAAGGAGTTATCACCAATTTTCAGCTGCTGGGTGTTTCACATACTATTGGTCGTTTCCCAACACCAATCTACAGAATCGATCGGATGACTAGAACTTGAGACTAGCTGAATGAGAGCGATCTACTAGACCTTCCAGCTGATGAGGTCTACTGCCTTCCCAAATGTACGTTGAAAAGTACAAGGACCCTCAAGGCTACATCAAGAAGGAAGGGATCGAGGGAATCAACAGGTTCATGGCTCCAAGTCAAGTGCTATGCCACACATGACCTTCAGGTGGCTTTGAAAGCAACATGAAGAAGGTCAACATGACACCGCCGCTCATGGAAGCTTCCGAGATCGAAGAGCACCCCGCCAACTACATCTTCGTGGATCCAGTCTTGGCGATGGCCTGAGATCCGTGTGATAATGAAAACTGAGATCAACAAATTTTGTGTCGGGACGCTCAAGTTGATCAGGAAGAACATTTAAAGGATATTGGACGAAATCAACGAGACAACCATGCTGCCTAATCAGAGACTAAGGGAACAACCGCTTCTGAGTAAACTACTTGAAGCCATTGAGAGCGAATCGAGCTGAGGGACAATATTAGAAAGTATGAGCATGCACTGGGCTTGCGTAGGCCGTTCTACGCCCAACAAAGATAGACATAGCAGAAGGGCAATCAAGCACAAAGGGGGATTGTAGAATATGCTTTAGAATTGTGCTTTGATTTATTAGCTATCTTTTGGGGCTTTTCTAGTTGTAGTCCTTACATTAGGATTATATTAATATTTATACTAAGTATATTTGGTATAAATACCAATGTACGCATCGAGATGAATAGAGAAAGTTCTGAAATTGATCTGAAAGGCTTGCAAATTGAATTCAAGAGAGAGAAAACCAAACTAGAAAAACTCTATCACGAGCGAAAAAGAGTTTTTCGACCGAAGGTTTATTTCTACAATGCACATCGAAAGTCTAAGATTTCTAGCCTAGGATTGACAGAGTGATTAACCGGGACCTAACAACCACATATTTAATTCTTTAAAGATGGCTAGAGAGAATTGATCTGTCGCTTGGGAGAGAATGTGTGTGCGTTTTGTGTGTTTTGTGCCTTAGCAATTTCGAAAATTAGCTTATCAAATATGAAATATGACTACCCTATTTATACTAGTGAGGCTCGAAACTTTCATCCCAATCCAAGGTTTGAATTTCGAGTTTTATTCCTTATAGGGTTGAGAGATTTTTAACATTTTTATCTCTCCCTTTTGAATTCCAAATTCATATATGGAAACTTATCATAACTAGACAACTAACTTAAATACTAAGTCAAACAAAGTATAAATAAATATGGTATCAAATTTCGAAAATATATCCTAAATTAATTTCGAAATTTCCAACTTAAAATAAATATTCTAAATATTTTGTTTCCATATATATAAAGATATTTAAGTTGGAAAATACCTACCAAGGTAAACTCGAAATCAGCTTAGGGTTAAACAATTTTACCCTAAAGCCTTTTAAGCACTTGACCAAGCCCAAGTCTTAAAGTTAGTTTTATACGAAGTTGGACTTAAATCCAATAAAAGGCCCGAGGCCCACTAAGGCGTGGCCCAACGGCCTAAGGCCCGTTCAGGCCCAAAACATTCTCTCCTTATCAGTACACGTTGATGATCCTTTTTAAGCTCGACTCTAGTTACGACTCAATCAGAAAGCGAGGAATCCAAGAGTCTGCTAGTTACCTAGCCAATCCCGCAGCAGACCGTAACCCGATTCGAGTGCGAATTTCAACCCAAACTTTATTCCAGAACCTCACTATCGATTATAGTGCTACGTACAAACCCTTCAGCTGTATCCCGATTGAGTGAGAGCCATGGTGATGTGAACCTCGAATGTGAGCACGAGTTCACTTTGAAAAGTTCGTGCCTTGAATGGCGAAAGACGCAATATATATTTCAAAATAATCTCTCAAGCGAACCCAACAACAATAGGTATATTAAACCTATCACCTTTGGATCACACACGAAGAATAGTGTTCCGGATACCCAACCCCCTATGACCTAACAACCCAACAACAATAGGTATATTAAACCTATCACCTTTGTATCACAAAAGCTATAAGAAGGTGGTTTGGGCGCCACACGTAAATGGAACGAGTTTAGTTGATAAGCTGGAAAGTATTTGCACGTAAATTGCAAATATTCGAACTAGCACTCAGAGAGTTAGGGAATATGGAAAACCTTACAAGTTGAAAAATGATAATTCTTACTAATTTTCGAGCATGCATAGAATATTAATTGATAAACTAGGCTAAAAGCATTAATTAAACTACTTTGACTTAACAATGAAGACTTAATGAAATATACGACTTCAAGGTGACTTTTGAAAGTTTTTGATGACTACAAGATGAACTTTGAATGGCTCTTTGGCTTCCTTCATGCATGCAACAAATTTTCCTATCATGGACGAAATTGACTTTCATTGGGATGATTTTGGGCTGGTTTAGACCTTCTTTTCAACTCCTTGATGGGTCCAATTGGTTGGGCTCTTTTACTTCCAATAAGTTGATAGCTTTGGGCCTGAGTTCCTGAGAATTAGCCTCTTATCTTGGGCTTCCATTATGAGTGTGCACAAAGCCTCATTCATATTCTTCTTCCTTAATCTAGTCAACGGGCCGGCTATCACTTCGAGCGCGTTGTGACGCCCGGGACCGATGAGGGCGGGGAGTGATTGCCGGTGCCAGAGAAGCTCCCGACATGCTTCTAGGCGAAGGGATACATGAACGAAACGATCTGACACCCGAATGAGAGGGGATCCTGCTAGCAACGTGGGCGTGTCAGGCAAAGAATCGTATAAGAGAATTGATTGTAATACTCATATCACCAAGGTCGACCTACCTTTTCAGGAGTCCATCTATAGAACTCCGAAGTTAAGCGTGCTTGACTTGAGGCAATCTAGGGATGGATGACCCCCTGGGAGGTTTCTCAGGGTGCGTGTGAGCAAGTACACGAAGCACGGTGAAGGTTTAAATGGTGGTACAGTGGGGCCAGACTATCAGGCGGAGTGTGGTGGGCCCAACCCCACAGGTCCCGATAGGGACCGATGCTATAGTGACACTCAATATGGGACAGGATGTTACAGGTGGTATCAAAGCACAACCTCTCGCAGTGCGGCGCTGGTTCGGGGACGAATCAGGTGGAAGCTGGTGGGCATGTGATGCCCGGGGCCGATGAGGGGGGGGAGTGATCGCCGGCCAGAGAGGTGCACGGACAAGGAGCGGCTCCTAGCACCTAGGCGAAGGGGTACATGAACGAACCGATCCGACACCCGAATGAGAGGGAATCCTGATTGTCGTTATCGTATCGTAACGTACCAAAAATATCGAAAATTTTGGCATACCGAAGTTTTCGGTAAGGTATGATACCGTACCGAAATTTTTCGGTACGGTAATGGTATGAAAATTTTAAAATTAGGTATACCGAAATACTAAAATTTTAATATAATATATATATACATACCTACATATACTATGTTATTTCAAAAAAAATATAAAATGGATAAAAATATTATAAGGATCTTCATTAATGTATTTTGCCCATAACTTATTACCTATACCCCTGGCTCCCACCAATTTTGTTAATCTTCACTAATTTTTTGTTAATCTTGATGCACTTACTTTTGTTGACTTCACTAATTTTTTCAAGAGTCGTTGTAATTAATCTGTATATAAAATTATATTATGTGGTTATGTAAAGTTCTTTGTCTTACTAAGGAGACTGAATGTAAATTATTTAATGTTATTTCTGAATTAATAAACTTTTTGTTTTGGAAAATTTGGTATTAATAATCCATCTTATTGGGGCCTAAGGAGTTTGAATTTACTAAAAATTCAAAAACAATGAATTAACGAGTTACGAGACACGCGTGGTAAAAAAACCCTCCGTGTGAATGGCATAAAAGGTATGATATCGATACCATACCGAAATTCCGGTATGATACCGTATCGAAAGGTAAGGTATACCGAAATTTTGGTATGGTATTGGTATGATTTTTTTCGATACCGAAATTTCGGTACGGTATGCAGTATCACGGTTTTGCTACGGTATACCGTACCGAACCACCCCTAGAATTGATAGTACTACTCATCTCACCAAGGTCGACCTATCTTTTTGGGAGTCCATCTCTAGAAACACCGAAGTTAAGCGTGCTTGACGGGGGCAATCTAGGGATGGGTGACCCCCTGGAAAGTTTCTCAGCGGGCGCGTGAGCGAGTGCACGAAGCACGCTGAAAGGTTAAATGGTGGTACAGTGGGGCCAGACTATCAGTCAGAGTTTGGTGCGCCCAACCTCACAGGTCCCGGTACGGACCGATGCTACAGTGGCACCCGATATGGGATGGGATGTTTCACCCGTGTGGTGGAATAACTTTTGGATGTTTTCTTCTTGAATCATGTTGTCTTTCGAACTCGCATCTTTGACTCCATCATCTCCCCTCCTTGATCTAAACTAAACTGTTCGTTAGTAGGCAAGGCGGAAAGATCTAAAGGAATCAATGGATTAAAGCTATAAACGAGCTCAAAGGAGAAAACTTAGTCGAAGTATGTACTGTACGATTATACGCAAATTCAGCAATAGGTAAACACTCCTCCCAACCGTTCAAGTTTTTATTGATGATTGCCCTAAGCAAAGCCCCCATAGTGCGGTTTGTTAACTCGGTTTGGCCGTCCGTTTGTGGTGGAAAACAAAAGCTTACAACCTACCCAAAGAGTTTTCCAGAAATAGCTTAGAAACTTTACGTCCCTGTCCGACACGATCGACTTCGGAACACAATGTAGGCGCACAATATCTTTGAAAAACAATACGAAATGTGTTTGGCATCGTCAGTCTTTTTACAAGCAATGAAATGTGCCATTTGTTAAAACCGATCAACAACTACAAAAATTGAATCCAGGACTTAGCACGCTTGCAATCAGTACACCGATCACATATCCTTTCAACATCTTTCTTCATGTTAGGCCAAAAAATGCTCACGCAATATATCAGTAGTTTTCAAGATACCAAAATGACCAATTAAACATCCACTATGAGCTTCACGAATTAAAAGTTCTCTTAACGAACAAGAAGGAATGCACATTTTATTTTCTTTAAGCAAAAAAAACCTTCATGTCGATAAAACGTGTTGAAAGCTCCTTTCTTACATGCTTTAAAAACATTTGCAAAATCATGATCAGATTCATACAAGTCATTAATAAATCCAAAGCCCATTTTTCGCACTTAAAGTAGTAATCAAAGAGTACCTTCGTGAGAGTGCGTCGGCAACAACATTTTCTTTACCTTTCTTGTATTGAACGACGTAAGGAAATGCCTCAATAAAAGAAATCCACTTGGCATGCCTCTTGTGGAGATTCTTCTGCCCCTTTAGATACTTTATTGATTCATGATAGGTATGAATCATGAACTCCTTTGGCAAGAGATAATGCTGCCACGTCTCCAATGCCCTCACAACAGCATACAACTCTTCGTCAGGTAATTCAAAGGGCGCCGCACCTTTAAGCTTCTCACTGAAGTAGGCGATCGGTCTCCGTCTTGAAGTAACACTGCACCACTACCTCCACCTAAAGCGTCACATTCAATCTCAAAAGTTTTAGAAAAATCAGGTAAGGTTATAGGAGCATGAGTTAAGTCGTGCTTAAGTTCCTCGAAAGCTTTTTGCTGATTTTCGCCACATTCAAATTTGACATTCTTCTTTACCAACTCGTAAGCGGGGCTGCCTTCGTAGAAAAATTCTTAACAACAATCGACGGTAGAAACTTGCAAGCACATGGAATCTCATCTCGGATACATTGGCAGGCGTCTGCTACTCATGAATAGCTTTTACCGGGACAGCGCATGGACTAAGGGCCTCGCGGATTAACTCCTTCAAAAGAAACTCGTCAACTTGTTTTTGTAACTTTTTTGTCTCCTCTGGATTTGCACGATAGGCAGGTTTCGGTATGGCTGATCCGGGTAGGAATTCAATCTGGTGCCCGAACCCTCTACTCGGCGGTAGCTCGCATGGCATTTCATCGGGCAAACCATCTGCAAAATCTTTCAAAACATCCACGATTTCCAAAGGTATGGAATTCAAAAGATCATTAGAGATAGTGTCGCTCAGTAAGAGAAGGTAAATTGGCTTGCGAGAAGCCATGACCCTATCAACAACTCTCACGCTAGCGAAGAAAGCGCCTTTTTTCTCACTTGCTTTCAGCTATTTTCTCATATATTTTTCTTTTTCTTTTCCCTCATCTTTTTCGTTTTTCTCCCTCACTCGCTTTTTCTTCTCTCTACTCTCGTGTTTTCTTTTTCACTCATCTTGACCTGCTCTTTGTAAACTTGTTGCGATGTCAATGGAACAACGTGTACGTCTTACTCTTGTGGACAATCTTGTATTTATTCGTCTTCCCCTTGTGTTCAGCGTCGCGATCAAACTCCCAAGGACGTCCAAGCAATATATGACCAGCACTCACCGACACAAATCGCACAAAACCTCATCTTCGTAGAACTTCACTAGAGCTTGTCGATTGACCCTTATCCCGCCACTATCGTTCAGCCACCGTAACCAATATGGAGACGGATGTCTTATCAAGGGTAACCCAAGCTTCTCTACAAGGTATGAACTAACACACTTAGTGCAACTTCCGCCATCAATTATTATCATGCATACCTTCTCTTGGACCTTGCATCGGGTGTGGAAGATGTTATGTCTTTGTGAGTCGTCTTCTTTTACTTGTACGTTCAAAGCCCTCATGGTAACAAGCTGCTCGTCACAACTTGATTCGTGTTGTTCGCCTTCATCTTCATGTCTTCTTCCGCATCGCTATCACCCTCACTTACGTACGTACCATCATCGAGCATGACCATGGTTTTCGTGTTCGGACATTGTGATGAGATGTGGCCCTTTGCTAAACACTTAAACATGTCATACGAGAAGAAGTACTCTTACTTGATTCACCTTTTGAGAAGTTTTTATTTTTTTTTTTGGTATAATGTCCCGTGTATATATGTAGTGGAAAAAATATGTACAAATGAGCAGATATATATACTCCGCAACCAGGAGATATACAAATGAGCAGGAGATATGTACAGCCTGGGATCCTTCCACAGCCAAATCGTGGAGCCATCACAATACGGAACATAATCATAGATCTGATGAAAGGGCGCAACTGCAGCAGCTTACGCCAGCTCCAAGCATCATTCACCGAGACCGGTAGGTCCCATAGCTAGCAAGAATGCAGGCGCGTCCTATAAAGCCATTCAACCAATCGAATATGGTGCCCTGGTAACTACACTCCACAATTGCTTCAGCAAGAGGGCCTTGTTGTCGACAGCTATAGACCGCAATCCCAATCCACCCTCAGCTACAGGTAGACATAAAACCTCCCATGCCACCTTAGCTGATGTGCCTCCCCACAAAAATTTCCTAAAGCGCTTCTCCAAAGACCTAATAACGCCTTTAGGCAACAAGAACACCCCCGACCAGTAAGCATGAAGCGCCTGCAAGACCGAGTTAACCAGCTGCAGTTGGCTTGCATAATATAAAGTGCGATTCAGCCAAGATCTCAACCGCTGATCCATTTTCTGTAAAAGTGGAGCACAATCGCCAATCGTCAAGTGAGTAGTAATGAGGTGTACTCCTAAGTATCGCACTGGTAGCTGCCCCACTTGATACCCCACGAGTGCTTGAATCTGTGCAGTCAACCTGTCAGCTCGCCTCGAAAGATACATCTCACTCTTGTAAGGGTTAGGGTGCAACCCTGACAACCGTGCAAACTCCTCTAATGCCTTCTTCAATACTCCCACCGAGATGACGCCCGCATGGCTGAAGAGAAGAAGGTCATCCGCAAACGCTAACGAGACCAAGCCCAGCGTTTCACAGTGCCAATGATATCTGTACCGCGGCTCCACATAAATGAAGACCGTAATCAGCCCATGGAGAACCTCCATCACCAGTGTAAACAGATAAGGGGATATGGGATCCCCGGTCGAATACCTCGCTTGCCTTGAAAAAACCCCACCACCTGACCATTGAGGATCAACGAAAAAGCCGTCGTCGTCAGGCACGACCGACATCCAATGTAAGTAGAATGAAAGCCCATGGCGCCTAAAACAGACAGCAGGAATTCCCATTCGACTCTGTCGTAGGCCTTGGCCAAATCGATCTTGAACATAGCCCGCGGCGGGCGGCCCTTCGACTTGTACCCTAGACACGGCTCCTACGCCAACAACACATTGTCGCTGATCCAGCGCCCTGGAATAAACGCCGTCTGGGAGCCATGGACCAATGTAGGCAGGTGCCCCTTTAGCCGATTGGCCAATATCTTAGAGATCACCTTGTAAATAACGTCGCAACAAGAATTAGGTCTGAAGTCTGTTGCACGCCGAGGTGTGTCTCTCTTAGGTACAACGTAATGAGGGTGTTGTTAAGTCCCTTCAGTAACCTTCCAGTTGCGAAGAAATCCTGGACTGCCTTCACCACCTCATCTCCAACAATCCCCCATGCGGATGCGACGTATACGCGTCAGGCCCCGGGGCTTTCTCATCCCCCATAGAGAAAAGCGCCTCACGAACTTCCATGGCTGTCACCTCGCCGATCATGAAAGCAGCATCCGCTGGGGAAAGCGTACGCGTTACAGCTCTATGCACATCAGCAGCACTTATCGGCGATGAATGAGCTGACTGCCCAATAGGCCCTGGTAGAAGCCGATCAGTTCAGCCTCAACCTGAGTAGGATCATCAAGTAGATCACCATTAGCCATCTCGAGGGACCAGATGCAGTTAGTAGCTCGCCGCATGGCGACCTGACGAAAGAAATAGGAGGAGCACTGGACCCCATCCTTCAGCCAAGCAAGCTTGGCTCACTGCGAAAGCGCTTCATGCTCCACTACCACGGCCTTGGCATCAGCGCTCGACACAGCCGCTCCAGTTCATAGAAGGCGGCCTCACTGGGATAACGTGACGCAAAATCCTGAGCAATATCAAATGTTTCGCCTTTGTGACATTCGCCGTCAAGTTTCCCTTCGTTCTTCGCAGCTTCAATAGTAAAGCTTTCAACATCTTCAGCCTCCGTACCAAAGCGAACATAGGAAATCCATGCATTAGCATTCCAGACATCCTGAACTATGCCCAAGAAAGCCGGATCCTTCGTTAGGAAGCTGTCGAAGCGAAAAGGTCGCCTTATGTTGTCGCACCATAAAGGCTCCCAATAGCACAGGCGAGTGGTCTGAGGTTGCGGGCAGGCCACACCTACAAAAGGAATCCCTAAATCGGGCGAACCATTGAGGATTTCCCAGTATACGATCAAGTCGCCGCCAGACCGCCGCATTAGCACACGGTTGGTTGTACCATGTGAACACCTGGCCCATCGTAGGTATCGTCAACAAATCAGCACTCACCAAACATGGCTGAAAATCCTCCATGTCAAGCCTAGAGGGTGATCCACCACGCCCTTCAGCCATGTGCAATATAGCATTGAAGTCCCCCATGACTATCCATGCATCCGCCACACGGTTCGCAGACATACTAATCAACTCCTCCCATAAGGGAAGTCTCTCCTCCCTCCTGGACTTCCCATAAGCAAAGGACACGAAAAGTGTCTCCCTCATCACCGCCGACTCCACGACAGTGAACAGCCTGGGTCGAGGACCCAGGACCAAGACGGTCAGAACAGATGGATCCCAACCAACCCATAAGCGCGACGCTAGCCCGCTATCATAATCAAAGAACCATCGCCAGTGATTCCTAATCCCGCCCGAGATATATGCCGCACTAGACTCCGCCACTCTCGTCGCTAGCAACCCAATCATGCACAGCCCCTCTCGCGAAATCAACTCTCCCACCGCCCTCCTGTGGTCTTGCTTATTAAGTCCACGCACGTTCCATGCTCCCACTGCTAACATAAAGAACCCCTTGTCGGGTTGCATCTACTTTTGGGCCGTATGAAAGCCATGGGCACCCATTTGTCGCCACTCAGTTTGGGGAACCCATCCACGACCTTGTCGTGAATGATCATGAGGACGTCGTTCATTACGTGGTCTATCGGGAAGGGCTGGCCGAACAGGTGTCGGTTGGTTTCGTGAGCTCGGACCCGCCAGATTAGGTTGCCGCACAGGCACTGGCCTTGGTTGCCGCTTGGGACACTGTGTGTCCCCATGGGCCCATGGTCGTCGAGAAGTTTTATTATCACTCTTCTTCGGTTATGATTTCTTCTCGACTTCACCATCTCGCTTCGGTTGGCTAGGAGTTTTCCACGGAGTCGGCCTAGATTCCCGGCCGTCTTTCCTCTTAAGTTGACGCTCTACCTTCTCGGCCATGTGTAGCATCTCCTACATGTCAAGATAGTGCTACAACTCAACAATGTCAGCAATCTCTTGCCTTAACCCTCGTAAGAATTGAGCCATTGTAGCTTCCGGATTTTCCTCAACATTAGCTCTTGTTTTTTCATCCGTATCTAGCTCTTGGTAATATTCTTCGACAGTCCTCGATCCTTGCACCATGCGTTGTAGCTTGTTGTACAACTCACGATAGTAATGAGGGGGGAAAAATCGCTTCCTCAATATCGCTTTCATCTCGGCCCATGCTCGGTCGTTCTCGATTACTTTGCCTTGTTGCCGCCAGTTTGTCCCACCAAGCTAATGCATAGTTGTGGAATTCAAGTGATGCGAGTTGAACCTTCTTTTCTTCGGAGTAGTTGTGGAGTGAGAATATTTTCTCGTTCTTGGCCACCCATTCAATATAGGCTTCGGGGTCGCTCTGCCCTTGAAATGTAGGGATACTCATTTTGATACCTCTTAGATCATCATCATTTCCTCCCCTTCGTTCTTTTCGCCTATTATCCCGTGAGACATCGGACCGCTCTCCATCCTAGTCTTATTCTGAAGTATTATGTCGTTAATTGCGGTTGAAATTTGTTTCTTGCTGATCCATCATGTCCGACATCGTTTCCATTACTCGATAAAACTGAGCCGCTTTAGTGGCAGCCAATGCTCGTTGAAATAAATTTGGGACTTGGTCGCGATCTTCTTCGTCGGCAATGGTATTTCTCTTTTGTTGAAGGCTTATGTGAAAGGTAGGATTCACTCCCTTTTTTATTACCTTATTCGTAAACCCCCCCCCCGAGACTCGTTCTAACCTCGCAGAAACATAGACAAAATACCCACACAACTTGACAACTAAATATTACGATGGACACAAACGACGCAAGAATAAAAACCCTTTTTTTTAACTCTCCTTTTTTTCGCACTTTTTTTCTTCTATTTGTTTGACTCTTTCCGTTTTTCTTTTGCACTCTTATTTTCGATTTTTACTGTTTTTTCGATAGTCTACCCTCAAGGCAACTAGGCTCTGCTACCAAACTGATGTGAATCTCGAATGTGAGCACGAGTTCACTTTGAAAAAGATCGTGCCTTGAATGGCGAAAGACGCAAAATATATTTCGAAATAATCTCTCAAGCGAACCCACAACAATAGGTATATTAAACGTGTCACCTTTGGATCACACACGAAGAATAGTGTTCCAGATACCCAACGCCCTATGACCTAACGAACCCAACAACAATAGGTATATTAAACTCATCACCTTTGTATCACAAAAGCTATAAGAAGGTGGTTTTGGCGCCACAAGTAAATGGAACGAGTTTAGTTGATAATCCGAAAGTATTTGCACGTAAATTGCAAAGACTCGAACTAGCACTCGGAGAGCTAGGGAATAAGGAAAACCTTACAAGTTCAAAAATGATAATTCTTACTAATTTTCGAGCATACATAGAATATTAATAGATAAACGAGCCCTTACTCTTGGAGACTTGGAAGCCCAGAATGTCTTTTGAACGAAAAGAGATAGTCGAGATACCGTTGTGGGTGAAACTTTGGAATGTCCCGTGTGAACTATGGACGCAGGAAGGACTTGGGGTAGTTGCGAGTGGGGTTGGTCGTCCAGTATGTGCAGATGGCGTTACAACAAGAGGGGATAGGATTGACTACGCACGTATATGTATTATGAAGACACTATTGGATCCGTTTGTTGAAGCATTCAATGTTAGAATGCCATCTGACGAGGGTGGTGATGATGAGCTTATTCCCATCCGCGTCGAGTACGAATGGAGACCCACCAAGTGTACGACATGTTCATCGTGGAGTCATGGGGAGGCGCGCTGTCCAAAACGCCCGCAAACAGTTGAGAGGACTAAGGCTACGCCGCGCCAGGAGCACTCGCGCGCTGTTGGGGAACTGCTACCACAGGAGAAGCGTTCTAGGCCGAACAGACAACGAAACATGCCGATGAGGCACCAGCCTCGCAACAAACAGGTTGAACGGAGGGAGCGTGGCCTTAAGAGTTTCAGGGGCGACCACATGAGGAGTGGCATCAGGTAGGGGCAAAGGGAGAGGCAGTCATGGTGACTAGACCTGGTAAGGATTCCCGGCCGGAAAGTATGCGAGTGGAGATAAGCGTTGGGGAGACGAGTCGATCGCTGCATACCCTAGAGGCGCCACGAATGGCGAGCCATCCGACTGCCCAGCTGGAGCCGGAGAATGACCATAATCGCTTTGCGATATTGTGTGACGTGACGGAAGCGACGGACAATCTACTACCTCAATCGGGCCCTAAAGACAATGCAGCCCATGATGGGCTTCATTCATAGCGCTGGCTGCATGGAATATACGTGGTCTTAACAAACAAGACCACAGGAGGGCGGTGGGGGATCTGATAGCGAAGGAGCAGTTGTGTATGATAGGGCTTTTGGAAACACGGGTGGTTGTGTATAATGCGGGGTTTATATCGAACGGCACTAGACCACAATGGCGTTGGTTTTTTATTATGATGAGGGTCCATCGACGCGGATTTGGCTAGGGTGGGACCCTTCGATAGTCACAGTCGATATAGTTGAGATCTCCACTCAGGCTGTTCATTGTCGTGTGATATCGCTGGAGAAGGGAGATGTGCTGTTTGTTTCGGTTGTGTATGGGAAGTCCAGGAGGGAGGAGCGGCTTCCTTTGTGGGAAGAATTGATGGTTATGTCCCAGGCACGGGTGGCGGATGCATGGATGGTCCTGGGGGACTTCAATGCTATATTGCACACGAGTGAGGGACGTGGGGGAGCTCCAGCTAGGCAGGATATGGAGGAGTTTCAATCTTGTCTAGTAGGGCGGATCTTGCCACGATACCTACGACGGGCCAGCTTTTCACGTGGTACAATCAGCAGAGGAATGGCACGGGAATTTGGAGGAGACTCGATTGCATGGTGGCCAACCCACAGTGGTTTGCACGCTATCCTGATTCTGTCTGTCGAGGTGGGTTGCCATTAACTCAGATCACTCGCCCATTATTTTGGGCACAGTTACACCGCGACGTTGTAAGGGGCCGTTTCGCTTTCAGAATCTCTTGACAAAGGATGACGCCTTTTGGAGCAAGTGCAGCGCATTTGGAGTATGCCGTTTCATGGGTTTCCCATGTACGTTGTGGTACAACGGTTGAAGATCTTGAAACCGATTTTTCAACAGATGAGGAGGGCTAAAGGAGATTTAGCTAAAAATGTCGACGAAGTGAAATGATTCCTTGAGCTTGCACAGGAATTCTCATCACGCTTTCCACACTAGCTTGCTTGGTTGAATGATGGGGACCAATGCTCGCCGTATTTCTTTCGTAGGGTGGCCATGCGGCGGGCTACTAAAATTGTTGCTTTGAAAGATGCTATGGGGGCCTTGTTGGAAGAACCGCTCCAAGTTGAGGGGGAGCTGGTTGGGTTCTACCAAGACCTGTTAGGTCACACGGTCATTCGCGTCCGATAGCAGTGGCAGACGTCCAAGGGGCTGTTACTCGCACTCTTTCCCCAGCGGCTGCACAAGCTATGATATGCTCAGTGGAATGGAGGGAAGTGCGTGAGGCGCTGTTTTCTATGGGGGATGAGAAGGCGCCTGGACCGGATAGGTATACAGCTGCCTTTTTCAAGGCGGCCTGGGGTACAGTGGGAGAGGAGGTGGTGCAGGCTGTACAGGACTTCTTTACGACAGGCAAACTTCTGAAGGGCCTTAATAGTACCCTTATCACGTTGATTCCCAAGACTGAGACGCCGCGCCGAGCAACCGGTTTTAGGCCTATCTCATGCTGTAATGTGTTGTACAAGGTTATCTCCAAGATTTTGGCTAACAGACTGAAGCCGTTTCTGCCAGAGTTGGTGCATGGGATGCAGACGGCGTTTATACCTGGTCGATGCATCAGCGACAATATCCTATTGGCACAGGAATTTTGTCTTGGTTATAAGTCGAAGGGAAGGCCGCCACGAGCCATGTTCAAGATTGACCTTGCTAAGGCTTATGATAAGGTGGAGTAGACATTCTTATTGGCTGCTTTGGAGGCAATGGGATTTCATCCAACCTTCATAGGGTGGATTCGAGCTTGTGTGACGACGACGGTTTTTTCACTTAACCTGAATGGCTAGGTGGTCGGTTTCTTTGAGGGGAAGCGGGGACTTCGATAGGGAGATCCTATATCTCCCTACCTGTTTACTCTGATAACGGAGGTGCTGCATGGGATGATCTCCTTATCTACTTCTGAGGAACCAAGGTTTACTTATCATTGGAGATGTGAGTCGACGCGCTTGACCTCTCTGGCGTTCAGGGATGATCTTCTGCTCTTCAGTCATGCGGATGTAGTGTCGATAGGGGTGCTGAAGGATGCTCTTGGGCTCTTTGCGGCTCTGTCAGGGTTATTCCCAAACCCGGACAAGAGCGAGATGTACTTGTCACGTCGGGCAGAAGGGCTGACATCACATATTCAGGCACTGATGGGGTATCAAGTGGGACAGCTTCCAGGCTGCTACCTGGGGGTACCGTTGATTATTACACGTCTGTCGATTGCTGATTGTGCGCCTTTACTACATCGAGTTGACCGCCGCATTGGGTCTTGGCTTAATAGATCGCTGTCGTACGCCGGCCGACTCCAGCTGATTAAGTCGGTGCTGCAGGCACTTCATGCATACTGGTCGGGGGTTTTCCTCCTGCCTAAAGGTGTTGTTAGAGATTTGGAGACGCGTTTTTGGAAGTTCCTATGGGGGGATCGACGGCAAAGGTTGCGTGGGAGGTACTTTGTCTCCCTGTGTCTGAGGGGGGAATGGGCATTCGCTCTATTGAGGTTGACAACAAGGCACTTCTCATGAAGCAACTATGGAGTGTGCTCACAAGATCCCCTGACTCGATTTGGGTGGAGTGGCTATACAGAACGCACCTACATTCTCGATCTGTGTGGGATCTCTCGATTTTACCAAATGATGCGTGGAGTTGGCGGAAGCTGATGCAACTGAGACCAGTGGTACGTCCGCACGTTACATTTAGGGTTGCTGATGGCTCGACTATAGGGCTTTGTAAGGACCCTTGGCTGTTGCATATGCCATTACTAGTGAGATTCCCTCGAGGACCTATTGCAATGGGTCTACTTGTTGATTCTCGCTTGAGTATGGTTATTAGTGACCAGGGATGGAACTGGCCAGGTCAGGGGTCGGTCGCCTCCTTCCTCAGGTGATTCGAGGAGAGCAGGATGGGATGATTTGGACACGCTAATCGACGGGTATCATGACGACTACAACGGCGAGGGATGCGATTTGATTTAGGAGGGAACCCATCTGTTGGTCTACACTTTTTGGAGGGCCTTTGAAGATCCCACGCCATGAGTTCATCCTATGGCTAGGCATATAGGACCGCTTGTCGACTAGAGACAAGCCTTGGGTAGCTCAGAGGGCGGGAACGCCAGCGTGCATGATCTGCGATAAACTGCATGTGGAGACTGCCCAGTACCTTTTCTTTGATTGTGCGTATTCCCGCCTGTGCCAGCGACTGCTGAAGCGACGTATTCGGTGGGCATGGCCATATCGGGAGTGGAGAACGGGAATTAGGTGGGCGGCGACTAAATGGCATGGGAGACATCTTCTTCACGCAGCTTATAGGCATGTGCTAGCTTCGTTTGTATACCACATTTGGCAGGCTCGGAACAAACGTTGGAAGGAGGGGATCGTCACAACACCAGAGCGACTTGTTGGATGTGTGCTTGCTTTGGTCACCATGCGGAATCAGTGGTACGTCCACTAAGTATGCCTTCCAGCGATTGGGGATACGACGACTTTGGAGGGTGGCATGGTAGTTGATTGAGCTGCTTTTTCTTTTTTCTGATGCCAGTAGCATGTTACTGGTTGACTGTGCGGAGTTATTCTCCCACTCATCATGTACTTTTCCGCCATATATATATATATATATATATATATATATATATATATATATATATATATATATATATATACAAGTGACCTTACACCAAAAAAAAACTAGGGTAAAAGCATTAAATAAACTACTTTGACTTAATAATGAATACTTGATGAAATATATGACTTCAAGGTGACTTTTGAATGGTTTTGATGACCAAGATGAACTTTGAATGGCTCTTTGGCTTCCTTCATCCATGCAACGAATTTTCCTAACCGAAGATCACTTGGACCAACTTCTTGGAACTTGAGAAAGGATTTGAAAGGTCATGGACGAAATTGACTTTCATTGGGATGATTTTGGGCTGCTTTGGACCTTCCTTTCAACTCCTTGATGGGTCAAATTGGTTGGGCTTTGTTACTTTCAATAAGCTGATATCTTTGGGCCTGAGTTCATGAGTATTAGCCTCTTTATCTTGGGCTTCCATTATGAGTTTGCACAAAGCCTCATTCATATTCTTCTTCCTTAATCTAGTCAACGGGCTGTCCATCCCTTCGAGCGCGTTCGGTGGAATAACGTTTCGAATGTTTCTTCGTGTCATGTTGTCTTTCGAACTCGTGTCTTGAATTCCATCACATGGTTTATGTCAAACTCATTGAACTCGATTCTATGATAAAAATGGAGACGGGGCATTTTACCAAACTACCCTCCATGTCTAACATGAGTTAGTTCAATACCTTAGCCAAAGATTTCGCAAATTTTCCGTCGCCGTCAACATAGGACACTTGTCTCGATTAATTACGAGACAATGAATCCGTACTTGGCAGTCTAAGCGCGGCAATCACAAATCGTCATCAAGACTGCATCTGACCCGCTGACCCATGCAACAGAAAATTGGATCAAGGGGAACCAGCGACAGTTGAGCTTCAAAGTCAACTCCGTCAAAGCCCCTTTCGGTCAACGGTTCATGCAGACTACTATAGTGTTGCGTCGGTCATTGACACTCCATGAGTAATAAGCCTTGTTCGACTGTACGATCTGTGAGTCAGTGTCCATGAAACAATTCAATCCTTGATTCGACTCGTATCACAAGTCATGAACTGATAAGGAACCCCGATCTATTTCACCCGAGACCCCGAATCTCAAAGACGCACAGCGGTCGCCACGTAGAGAACACTCGATGGATTGAAAGATGCCACGAACGGATGTGTAAAGGCGTACGATAAGTCAGACCTCTATTCCCACAATGCACTGGTTTTGTTAGAGATAGACGATGTTCGAACGTCGAACGAAATAGTCACAAACACTCGAAGAGATTCATTATGAAACTCGAAAATATATAATCAAAGTTCGTTTTCTCTAATGAGAAACAAGACCTTATTTATACTAGTAGGCTAATAACAAACTAATAAGCGAAATAGGAGAATCTTACTAAATAAGTATCTAATTAATTTGAATATAAAATCTTGCAAATCTTGTTCAAATCTTGCCCAAAGACGAAAATTGCATCTTGGACCTTCAATTCTTCGATAATTGTGCTTTAGTCCTTGAACTTCTCGAAATTGCCATTTCTGCACCAATCAAGTTCTTGAAAATTAGGCGCAAAGAGAGAGAAAGTATAGAGAGAAAGGAGGGTTTTTCGAAATTTTCTTCCTACATCACTTATAGCATCTAGCCACCGCTGTCTCCGGCCACCTCACGGGGACGGCTGGCCGGTGGTTGTGGACTCACGTGGGAGGACGACCGCGGGCAGTTTGGAGTGGGAGCCGGGTGTTTGGAGTGAATTTCGTCTGGTTTTTTTCGTTTAAGGGCTAGGGTTTCACTGATTTGCTGATTTGATCTGACGGAATCTTCATCGGATGGTCTGAGGGCAGAGACGATAGAGGGGAGCATGGATCTGATAGGGACACCTAACACCGCGGGGATGACTGGATTGAGATTGGAAATTCGGGCTGAGGTGGACAGGCACCGTAACGCGGAATCAGGTGTAGCAACGACTCAATCAACTATGGGGAATCTCACGACGCTGCTACCCATCCCAGACCTGGCGGTGCTCAGTGCATCGTACCCGGCATTAGCCGAATGTTTCGATGGGGTCCGATTCAGGGACTTAATGGAGCGGATTGAAGGGGGGAATAGTGATGGGGCAGATCGACAGGCTGGGTTCCAAGTGCGAGGGGGGGTAGGGCGGCTAGGGGGGTCACGTCAGAAAAGAGCTGTGCCGATAAGAGGTATTCTCCACCATAACCCTAGGCCGTGACAATGGGGGAGGCCTGACACGCCACCACCGACGAGGGGGCTGACAGCGAGGAGGTGCGTCGATATGGCTTGGCTGCAAATGAAGAACACGTTGACAAGGAGATCACTGTCGATGATCGGGGTGTTGCGACGGTGGCGATGAATGGCGTGCGGCTGCCTAGGGTTTCCGATGCTTCGAAGAGGATCTCAGAGCTATTGCGGCTGCCATCTGTCACAACAAATACGGATCAACAGCCGCCTATGTCGGAGATGTCGCCTATCCCAACTTCTGGGGCGTCGCCGAGGGAACTGATGACGTCAGTTACGGCCGCAAATCATTCGCCCTATCTAGCTAATGGGCCGAATGGATATGGACTGGGCTGCCATGGACTCCCTAACGGATTGCACCAACGTGGGCTGGTTTTCTCTCGCTTAGGGCCGATGCAACAAATGAACAATGTTGCGACCAACGACACGTCTTATGCGACGGCGGTAAAGGGAGCGACGAGGCCGAACCGGGCTCTGCCGGAGAGTCGGAGAATGAAGTTAGCATATATGCCACCGTTTTTTGTTGACGGGGTTGGCGAGGCTAGGCCATCACGAGAGGATGCGATGAGTGGGGTGGATCGTTGGAAGCACACGTTGGTGGGTTATTTTCTGGGAAAGAAGCCGTACTTCCCCTTCGTTGAGCGCTATTTACGTTCGTTATGGAAGGGGTTGGTGGAGGTTCGCTCAACCATTAATGGTTTTTTAAGTTTCGTTTTGAGTCGGAGGAGGCCTGCGTGGAGGTCATGGAAGGGGGCCCTTGGATGATGCAAGGTCAGCCTTTATTTTTGGAACCGTGGAAGCCAAGGATGTCCTTCGAAAGGAAGGAGGTTGTCGAGATTCCAATATGGGTGAAGCTATGGAATGTCCCAGGAGAGCTTTGGACGCAAGATGGACTTGGGATAATGGTGAGTGTGGTCGGTCGGCCATTGTATGCGTATGGTATTATGACTAGGGGGTACGAATTGACTATGCGTGCTTGTATCATGAAAAAGTTGGCCGACCCTTTTGTGGAAGCGATGTTCGGTTGCCCTCGGAGGATGGGGAGGATGACGTACTAATCCCTATTCGCGTTGAGTATGAATGGCGGCCTTCGAAATGCCCTACATGTGCGTCGTGGGGACATAGGGAGGCACAATGTCCGAAGAGTGGGGGAAGGGTGATGAATCGGGGGCACAAAGGAACCAACCTCAGCTGAGGGTGGTGGATCATCGACGGGTGGAGCAAAGACCAAGGTTGAATAGGCAACGAAATGGGAAGCATCAAACGGGTCGGAACACACGCATGGATAGCAGGCCTGGCGTGTTGAAGGGACATATGGATAGGGCGGGCCGTGTCCAGGAAGAGTGGCTACAGGTGGGGGCAAAAGGAAAGGTCGTATTGATGAGCACAAAGGCTACTGATTGTGCGCCTCATCGGGGGGAAAGCCACCAAGGGGAGGCGAGCACATCGAGGCGTAGCCCACAAATACCTCGCCGGATGGACCCCACTCGATCACCAACGGATGAGGGGAGTAATCGTTTCCAAGTGCTATATGATTGTTGAATGACGTGAGTGACAATCTATTATCGACACCTGGCCCTAAAGATAATGCAGCCCATAATGGGTTGCATTCATAGCGTTGGGAGCATGGAATGTACGTGGTCTTAATAAACACGACCACATGAGGGCGGTGGGGGACTTGATATCGCATGAGCAATTGAGTTTGATTGGGCTTCTGGAAACATGCGTGGCTGAATCTATCGCGGCGTTTATTTCGAGTGGGATTAGACCCAGATGGAGATGGTTCTTCGACTATGATGTGGACCCAGCTACGCGAATTTGGGTAGGGTGGGACCCTTCTGACAGTGGATGTTCTTGAGATTTCGACTCAGGCGATTCATTGTCGGCGCGACCACATTGGGGACAAGAGAAACAATGTTGATCTCCTTTGTGTATGCGAAATCAAGAAGGGAGGATAGACTTTCTCTGTGGGAAGAATTGACTACTATGTTCCAAACTCGTGTGACGGATGCATGGATGGTCTTGGAGGACTTCAATGCTATATTGCACATGGAGGAGGGACGAGGGGAAAGGTGGCGTGGGATGTTCTATGCCTCCCAGTGTCTGAGGGGGGAATGGGCCTCCGATCCATTGCGGTTGACAGCAGGGCACTTCTCATGAAGCAATTGTGGAGCGTGCTCACAAGATCTCCTGACTCGATCTGGGTGGAGTGGCTTTACAGAACGCGCCTACATTCTCGATCGGTGTGGGATATCTCGATTTCACCGACTGATGCGTGTTGGCGGAAACTGATGCAGATGCGACCAGTGGTACGTTCGTTTATTAAATTTAGGGTAGCTTATGGCTCCACTATGTGGCTATGGAAGGACCCTGGCTGTTGCACGTACCGTTACTTGAGAGGTTTCCTCGAGGGCCTATTGTGATGGGTTTACCAGCTGACTCACGACTGAGCGAGAAATTACTGACCACGGATGGTACTGGCCAGGGCAGGGGTCGATTGATTTTATTTAATTCCTTGTTTTGGATGTATGAAAAATAATTAAAATACAGATGTGTGGCCTGATCTTATACAAAAGGCTAAAGATGGTGGCTTAGATGTGGTTGAGACTTATGTGTTTGGAACGTACACGAGCCATCTCCTGGAAATGTATGCATATATCCTTTTCATTCACTCATGAGGAGGACTCTCGAATTATTGTTATTAATTATTATTGTTATTATGAAAGACTAATAATGAATATTATTTATTATATTTTCGAGGGTAGTATTATTTCCAAGGACGATATGATCTGGTGAGATTCATCGAGTTGGTGCACCAAGCTGGGCTGTACGTTCACCTTAGGATTGGCCCTTATGTTTGTGCAGAGTGGAATTTCGGGTGAGTCTCATCATCTCATTTGTATTCTTCTGCAGAATATCATGATATATTAAAAGGTATAAATAAATTATTTAAGATCATGAATATTCCGTTTTGTCTAATTAAAGTGCTCGGTTTTCTTTCTTAACGAATGCAGAGGATTTCCGGTAGGGCTAAAGTATGTGCCAGGAATTGAGTTCAGAACAGATAACGAGCCTTTCAAGGTTTTAACCTCGAATCGATCAATTAATATACATGTGTATATATATATATATATATATATATATATATTGATGTGGGGCTCTCCCAATCAAAGAATTTTAATATTTGTGGGGAAATTTTATATAGCGGTAGGTTTAAATCTCAAAGTCATAGGAGGTGCGTTGGGTGCTTAAGGGACGTAAAAAGGGACGTAAACGGAAAAGGCACAAGATATACGTGGTTCAGACCTTGTGGGGTCCTACGTCCACGGCGCTCCAGAAAATACTTCTTTTCACTATTTGGACAGATTACACACTTAGATCGCTCATTCTCACGTAGAATCTACTAAATATTTGAAAAGAGAATATTCTATGTATTTTAGAGAGAATTATGAAGTATTTTTCGTATCTTGAATGATGATGCTGCGGAAAATATCCAAGTGCTGCTTTTATAGGAGCTTCGCGGGGCTAGGGAGGTCTGGAGGCGGATTTCCTGGAGAAGTGACATCCTGATACGATGTACAGCGAAAAGTAGTCCTGTCAGGACAGCTTTTGCACAGTAGTCACATCTGACGCAGTAATCCCAGCGATACAGTCCATTCCTAGGTCGACACGTATTTTCCCGCCTCCTTCCTTCTTTGTGCTGTCCTTCCAGCTATCAGAGCGCCCAGGAGACATTGTTTTGCCCAGTGGTTATTAGCCGTCTTCTGAGGTCTTCGCAGCTCCCGATAGATGTGAAAATATCCTGTTTTATTGGGCCTTTCTTATTGGGCCTAATTTCTTTTTATTTTTTCAGCCCGCTTACTTTCTGGACCGTATCAACCACTCCCCTACTCTAATTTATTTTCGATACAAAGTAAATTAGAGTAAAAAATGAGTAAGGAAGTGGGCCTTCCACGTCCTGGGAGCTCCCTTACTTTGTTTCCATACCTTGGGAATCGCGCCTCTTTTTTGAAAAAAGGGGGACAGTTACTTCTTGTCGTGCTAATCTTGGGAAACTGCCATCTTTCACTTAACTTCATCCATTAGCCCTTCGCCATTTCCTGAGTGTTCAAAAGAAGAGAGGGTTTTCTTAATTAAAGCATTTCTATTTACCTTCTCTCCCGGCCCGTCGTTTTCGTCATCTCTTCCATGGCTTCTTCTCCATCTGATTCCGCTAATCGAACCCTAGCTCCCGCAGATCTCTCAGACTCTGGCTCCTCCGCTGCTCTCCCCTCATCGAAACCTCCGCTTCCCAAATCGAAACCTCGCTATAAGCAATCGGCCCACAAGGGTTCAGGGTACCGTCCGCGAACACGTTCAGCGACCACCGTCGGCCCATCCGACGCCTCTGGTGGTTCGGCGCCGGTCACTTCGCCGGCCAAATCTGACGAGTTAGTCGTCCTCTCGGGCCCACCTGCGCCTTCTGATGTCGGGGCGTCGTCGTTAGTGCCCGCCCCTGCGGCTCCCGAAACAAGTAAGTTTGGTGTTTCTTCTTGCTCTCATGCCGATGTAGGGTCCCTTGTGGGTGGTTTAGTGTTTGGGGATTTTTCGGTGGTTTTGCCTGCGGCCTCTCAAAGGGCGGACTGCCCTCCCCCTCATTTCCTTGCTTTTTGGGAGTCCCAGATTAGGGCTGGCCTTCGATTCCCCGTTCCTCCCTTTTTTTCTTCTGTGTCAACGGCCTTTGGGGTTCCCCTTAACCAATTCCAACCCTCGGCCCTTCGTCTGTTATTCGCCTTCTTTGTGGCTGTGACAGAGGCGGGCGGCAGACCGTCTGCTAACTTAGTCCTCTCCCAATTTTACCTAAAACCCTACGGCTCTTTCTTCTACCTGGCCACCATCTCTGCTTCCCATGGTGGTAAGACTCATTGTTTTTTGAAGAATCACGGAGCTGAGAAGGACTGGCAGGGACGTTATTTCTTTGTCAGATCCCCTGATGGCTCGTGGGGTTTCCCCACGGGTTGGGTGGAGAAGGCTCCCGTTCGGAATCCTGGGAGGTGCTCTTCGCGTAATGCCAGAGCCTTGGACCTTTTGAACCAACATGCAGCGCTTAAAGGACCTTTAAATCCCCTCCACTTGGTTAATCACCCCGGGGCCCTCTATCGCTTCGGCTTCTCCTCTGTCTCCGTCCCCTTTCCTTTAATGGTACTTCTCCTAGTTTCGGTCTTCTCCTTTGTCTTATGGGTTGTTTATGACTTTGACTAATCCTTCCTTGTGCTTTGACCTAGGCATGTCAGCTCCGTGGTATTCCCTCCTCGCCAAAGTCAAGAAAGAGCGTTCTCCATCTCCCCAAGGCGCGGGCTCCTCTGGGGGAGCTCCTGTCCTTCCCGACATCCCTCCCGCCAGGGATGTTGGTGAGGAGGTTCCTCAGAACACCGTTCCTGCTGGGGGAGCTCCAACATCTGCCGTGGCGTCTTCCGTTGGTAGCTAAAGGAAAGCCCCGGCCTCCAAGGAACTTGCGAAAAAGGTAGCGAAGAAGACATCCAGTCAGGGACCTCAGGAGACTTCTGCTGAGGGCCCTATCTTCTCAGTTGAGCAGCTATCGGGTGCCGAGCGAGTGAGCCTGTTGGGACGCCTCGTGTCGTCCGCTGACAGGGAGACCATCCTTCAGGGTTCTTCCTCCGTGAACGCGGAACAGCTGGCTTATCACCTCCTCAAGGTGATTTTTCTGTTATTTTTTACGGCTCTTTTCCCTGGTGCTTTTTGTGAGTCGTTTTCCTTTTCCTAGGCTGTGGGTTATGCTTCGGTCCAGTTGTCTGCGGACCTGTCGGCCCAAGATCTACAATTAGTCAACCAGTCTTTGCAAGAACAGTTGAAGCAGATGCAGGCCAACCTATCTGCTGCCAAGGCCGAGGCGATCGAGGAGGCTACAGTCAGCTTTGAGGCTGAAAAGAAGAAGATGCTTGAGGAGCATGCTGCCTCGTTGAGGCGACTGGAGAAAGAGTCGAAGGATGCCTTGGCCAAGGAGAAGGCAGAATGGGACGCTGTGTTGGAGCGCAAGGTGAGGGCTGGCGTGGAGTCTTGCCTGCAGGATGCTAAGGATAGAGCCACTCGTCTTTGCCAACAGCACCTTCTGTCTACATCCGCCGGGAAGAAGTTCCTGAGTGATTTGGCCAAGGACTGGCGCCAGGATTATCTTAAGGATTCGCTCTCCTTACGGGACTTCGTTCCTCTGATGCAGCATTATTTCAAAGGGGGTTACCAGGCTGGTTTAGCGGGAACTGATGAGGAGGCTGCTCTGCAGGCGCTCCCTTTTCCTTCGTGTTTCCTGGGGGACCCTAGAGCTCCTAAGAACCACGAGTTCTGGGTTCCTACGGCGGAAAAGCACGCAGAAATCCTGGCCCGTGCCAACATCTCAGATCTCCCTGGAGCTGTCTCCTCCTCTAACCTCCCGGAATCTATTGTCTCTCCGGACCTTCCAGCGCTTAATTTTCGTCTTTTTTATGTTCGCGATGTTTTGAACATCTTTTCCCGTTTTTCGAACCTATTAGGGCTTGTGTTGCTTTTTTGGGGAGCTTAACTCCCCTTGACGCTTATGTTTCTTGGATGCTCCTTTTTCCTTGTAATATATGCATCCTTTGCTGTTTTATGGCTGCTTCTTAATATCCAGGGGCCTCCAAAATGGGCCTTTCTTATTTTTCCACTCATATTGGTTAGCATGATCGTAGTTCCCTGGCGCTCCGAGTATGAACCTCAGGCCTGGCTATGGCGCCGGTTTTAATCAATTCGCAAGCTAGGTACGAATCTTGAAGTACGGTTATAGCGCCTGTACGCTTAATTGATTCGTAAACTAAGTACGAATTTGAAGCTCAGTTATAGCGCCGGCACGCTTAATTGATTCGTAAACTAAGTACGAATTTTGAGTGCGTCCTGGGTTGCAAGGACCGTCGTCCTTGTCCTCAGGCGCTTTTTATTGCTAGGCTCTCTCGGTCCTTAGCAAATTCAGTAAGGACTTTTAGGTCCTTGGAAATGTGGGGATCCCCGGTATTATTCACGTCGCAGGCTTACTGAGAGCCTTTGATGTCCTGTACGCCGCAGCCAGTCGGCGGCGGTATCTTGTACACCCTTTAAGGGCATCATCACACCGCAGATATATCATCTTTGGCGTCCTGTACACCGCAGGTCCGTCGACCTTTGGCATCATCACATCGCAGATATATCATCTTTGACGTCCTGTACACCGCAGGTCCGTCGACCATTGGCATCAATCATATTGTGTTATTAGGTGCACCAGATATATAATAAAGTTCTTATATTCCGACAAGGAGGTACGCTTCGTTAAAACCTTATCCAGGCAAAACCTCCCTTGAGGTAAAATCGTGGAATAAGGAAAAAGAGTACGTCCCCTCCCTTAGTACATAGCAGTTTTACACATAAAACTTTTTCAAGTTAGATATGTTCCAGGGACGAGGCAAAATCCTCCCTTCTGCATCCTCTAACTCGTAGGCTCCTCCTCCCAATACCTTTGTTACGCGGTAGGGTCCTTCCCAGGGCGCTTCCATCTTCTTAAGAGGTCGTAGGACGTCTGCCCTTCTGAGCACCAGCTCCCCTTGTCGAAATTTCCTAGGCCGTACCTTCCGGTCGTACAGTGCTTAGATTCGGCTCTTATATCTTTCCATCTTCAATCTTGCTCCCTCCCGGACCTCCTCAATTAGGTCTAAATCTTCTCTCCTTAGTTGTGCATTTTGCAGCTCATCATAAGACAGCATCCGATGTGTTTCGATGCCGATCTCCGCGGGGATAACTGCGGCGGATCCATATACCAGCTCAAAGGGTGTCTCTCCAGTGGCTTCACGAGGGCTGGTCCTGTAAGCCCACACGACAGCCTCCAGTGCCTCCACCCACTTGTTTCCGTCTTGTTCGAGCCGTGCTTTGATTCCTCTGAGGATGGTCCGGTTGGTAACTTCTGCCTGCCCATTCGCCTGTGGATGTCCTACTGACACAAATCGTTGGGTGATTTTCATACCTTCGCAGAAGTTCCTTGGCTTAGCTCCGCAGAACTGGGTTCCGTTGTCGGAGACAAGGATCCTGGGAGCTCCATAACGACAGCAAATGTTCTTCCAAAGGAACTCGATCACCCTCTCTTCATCAATTCTGGCTACGACCTTGGCCTCTGCCCATTTGCTAAAATAATCCACCGCCACGATGATGAATTTCTTCTGTGCTTTCCCTCGAGGAAAAGGACCCACAATGTCGACTCCCCATTTATCGAAGGGCATGGGGAGTACATAGTTCCCAGGCTCTCTGCAGGGCTGTGGAATCGTGGCCCGAACTTTTGGCAATTGGCACATCTTTTTACCATTTCCCTTGCGTCTCTACTGAGGGTGGACCAGAAGTAGCCGGCCCTTATTGCCTTCCTTGTTAAGGACCTGTACCCTGTATGGTCCCCTGCGCACCCTTCATGGATCTCTTCTAACACCTTCTCGCCTTCTTCTTTGGAGAGACAGCGAGCATATGCATGGATAAAAGATTTTTTAAACAAACGCCCATCGATCAAACAGAACCTGTGGCGGTACCCCTTCTTATCTTCTATCCCTGCGTCCTTTAGGATTCTTATGATGGGGGACCTCCAATCATCCCCTCCGTCTATACTTCCCACGAGCTCCCCGGCCCTTTCCTTTTCTACCGTTAGGTAGGTGATTCCTTCTTCTCGGGTGATAGCTCCTGAGCTTGCCATCTTAGCTAGATGATCTGCTTTATAGTTTTCTTCTCTGGGGACCTGAATAATTTCACAGCAATCAAAGCTCTTTGTTAGTTCTTTTACTTTTACCCCGTATTCCATCATCTTCTCGTCCTTCGTCTCGTAGTTTCCGTTTATTTGTTGTACCACTAGTTGTGAATCTGAGAATAAAATGACGTCCCGGGCTCCCATCTCCTTCGCGATTTTGAAACCGTGAATCAAAGCCTCATATTCGGATTCGTTGTTTGAAGCATGCAAAATGGAACGTTATGGCGAACCGGAATTCCTCTTCTGCAGGGCTAATTACCAGGACTCCTGCTCCAGACCTTTGGGAGGTGGCGGATCCGTCCACATACACCTTCCATCGCTGTTTTGGCGGTCCTTTGGTAGTCTCGAGCACGAAGTCTGAGAGGGCCTGGGCTTTGAGGGCCGTTCGTCGCTCAAACTTCACATCATATTCTCCTAGTTCGATCGCCCATTTGACCATCCTGCCCGATAGATCTGGCCGGCTTAAAGTCTGCTTCAAGGGAAAATTAGTCCGCACGTATATCTTATGAGATAAAAAATATGGCCGGAGCTTCCGGGCGGATACCATTACTGCAAGTGCGGCTTTTTCTATCTCAGAATACCTGGTTTCTGCCTCCAGGAGTACCTTACTTACGAAATAAACAGGTTTCTGGGAGCTCCCTTCTTCCTTCACAAGTACGGAGCTCACCGCATAGTCTCCTATGGAGAAATACAGCACCAGTTCCTCTCCCACCGCGGGCTTTGTCAGGAGGGGTGTGTCGTGGAGATATTTTTTCAAATCTTCGAAGGCCTGTTGGCATTCATCGGTCCATTCGAACTGCTTATTTTTGCGGAGTACTTTGAAGAATGGGAGACTCCTTTTTGCCATGTGGGAGATGAAACAATTAAGGGCCGCCAATCTCCCCGTCAGCCTCCTCCTTGATTCCCTGCGGAGGTTGCATTTCCAAGATAGCCTTCACTTTAACAGGGTTAACTTCAATGCCTCGCTGCGTCACCATATATCATAGGAACTTCCCGGACCTCACCCCGAATGCACATTTTTCTGGATTGAGCTTCATCCCACTCCCCCTTATGGCTTCAAACGCTTCCTCCAGGTCCCTGGTATGATCCGCCAGGTGTACGGATTTCACGAGCATGTCGTCCACGTAGACCTCCACGTTCCTCCCTAATTGCCGTTTGAAGACCTTGTCCACCATCCGTTGGTACGTGGCTCCTGCATTTTTGAGTCCGAACGGCATTCGGACGTACCCGTAGGTCCCTCCCGGGCAAACTTTGTCGAAATCCTCTGGTTCCAAGCTCACTTGGTGATAGCCCTGATATGCATCCATCATACTAAGGACTCCGCATCCCGAGGTAGAGTCCACTAGTTGGGGGCAGCGGGTAGTGGTCCTTCGGGCAAGCTTTGTTGAGGTCCCTAAAGTCGATGCACATCCTCCATTTCCCGTTCCCTTTCTTTACCAGAACAGCATTGGCCAGCCACGTCGGGAATTGGACTTCCTGTATGTGGCCTGCCTCAAATAACTTGTCCACCTCCTCTTTCAATACCTGCGTTCTCTCCGACCCACAAGATCTGAGTTTTTGCTTGACGGGTCGACTTCCGGGGAGGACGTTCAGCTGGTGCGTAGCAATGTTTGGGTGAATTCCCGTCATGTCCTTTGGAGAAAATGCGAATAAGTCCGCATTTTTCTGCAGACATCCCACCAGCTCCTTTGTGGCCTCCTCCCCCAGGGATGTTCCTATTTTAGTGGTTTTCCCTCGTTGGCCTGGGAACAACTCAACATCAAGTAGTTCCTCGTCCGGTTCGGGCTGTAAACTGGAAGGTCTGCCTCCTTCGATCTTGATTCTTTTGTCCCGCCCGTTGCCTGGTCGGATGGTTTCTTTGTCCTTCGACACCGTTTTTACTTCGTTGGCATAACACTGTCGGGAGCTCTGCTGATCTCTGGCGATTTCCCCCACGCGTTCACCTACAGGGAACTTAATCTTAAGATGGTAAGTAGAGGGGATAGCCCTAAATTCATTGATGGCGGGTCTTTCTAAGATAACATTATAAGAAGAGGTGATGTCAACGATCAGGAAATTGATCATTTTTACTATCCGAACGGGTTCTCTCCCCATCCCCACGGGAAGTGTTATTTCTCCCAGGGGCTGTATCCCCGGACCTCCAAACCCGTAGAGGGCCGTGGAGACTGGGCGGAGCTTTGTTTCCAGGTCCATCTTTCTGAAACAGTCCAGGAATATGATGTCCGCGGAGCTCCCTCCATCTATGAAGACCCTGGACACGTCATGTCCCGCGATATCCGTGGTAATGACCAGAGCATCGTTATGTGGCCCTTGTCCGTGTTCGGCTACTTCGCGAAAAGAAGGTAAAACGCATGTTGATCGATGGAGGCTCTGCAGTGAATATTCTGCCTCTACGGGTGCTGAAGGAACTGGAAATTCCAATAGAAGAACTCTCTAGCAGTCGACTGATGATCCAAGGTTTCAACCAAGGAGGCCAAAGAGCTATTGGTATGATCAGACTGGAACTAGTGATGGAAATATGACCTCAACAGCATTGTTCCACGGGATTGATGCCAGGACGTCTTACAACGTGCTGCTTGGTCGTCCATGGCTGCACGAGAATGGAGTTGTGCCGTCAACTTTACATCAATGTTTCAAGTACTGCGATAACGGCGCCGTAAAGAAAGTTCTCGGCGATACAAACCCGTTTACCGAAGTCGAATCATACTTTGCCGATGCAAAATATTAGCTCGAGCGTACAAAGGAAACGAGTGAGAATGTGACGCATGAGGAAAGTACGACACACATGAATAAAGGTGATGAAGGCACGCAAGACATTGGAGGGATGATATACTCAATGAAAGTCCTGACACTACCCTTAACTCAAATTGGCTCTAAGAACCGCAAAGCTTGTCGGTCAGGCTGAAGGATCTACACAGCAATCAGAAAATGGACATCATATGTCGCCAAATAGGCAGATGAGTGGAGTATTTGGGCCTAAGGCCTATAAATTCCTCACAAAAGCAGGATATGATCCGAATGAAAAATTAATATTGGGTAAACTCCCAGACTCCCTAAACAGAAGTTCTCGCGAACTGAGAAATACTCAGAAAGGTCTCGGTTTACCCCTCAGAAGCCTGTTCGCATAGTATTAAAGAGGGATAGTATAAACTGTGTGTCCGAAACTGATGCATATTCCACTAACAACACATTGAAGTGGATGATGCCCAAAAAGAGTCCGTTCGAAAGACTAGGGCACAAGAAGAGTCCGTTCGAAAGACTAGGGCACAAGAAGAGTCCGTTTGAGAGACTACGACACAAGAAGAGTCCGTTTGAGAGACTTAGGCACAAGAAGAATATGTTTGAAAGACTAGGAATTAAAAAGAGTCTGTTCAAAAGACTAAGACTTGAGAAAAACCTACGAACTTCCGTATTTGATAGACTTGAGCCATGCGAAAACTTAAAATTGCCGAAGAAGCAGAGTCATCGACGCGTCATTCGGCTCACGACTCAACTTAAAGTAAAAGTCGTGCTCACACGATTCGACCATGCTATGTGTCATGTAATGGTGATCAACAACACGAGGACGGAGAATATATGGAAAGCATAAGTTCATCTTGTCATATCACCATAGGCGACGAAAATCTCATCCAAGAAGATGATGAGATAGCTCTTCTTGAGCTTGAAGAAGGTATTAAGGCAACAGATGAGTTGAAAGAAATCAACTTGGGCGACGAAAACAAAATGGACCAATATATATAAGTGCGCTTCTAGATGCCGATGAAGAGAAGAACTACATCGAGCTGCTGACAGAATTCAAAGACGTGCTCGCTTAGTCATATAAGGAAATGCCTGGACTGGACCCAAAAGTAGCAATCCATCACTTATCGGTAAGAAAGGTTCACGCCCAGTAAGCAAGCACATAGGCGGCTTCGACCAGATTTAATTCCACTCATTAAGGCTGAGGTCAATAAGTTGATTGAAGTTGGATTCGTTCGAGAAGTCAAATACCCAACATGGATCTCAAGCATAGTGCCCGTCAAGAAGAAAAATGGACAAATACGAGTCTGTGTCGATTTCAGAGATTTGAATGAAGCGTGCCCAAAGGACGATTTCCCATTGCCAATACCGAGCTTATGACAGATGCCATGACCGGCCACGAAGCGTTGTCCTTCATGGATGGATCTTCCAGCTATAACCAAATTTGCATGGCGCCAAAGGATGAAGAGTTGACGGCCTTTCGCACACCAGAAGAGATTTATTGCTACAAGGTTATGCCGTTTGGATTAAAAAATGCGGGTTCCACATACCAGTGAGCAATGCAGAAGATCTTTGACGATATGCTTCACGCGGATGTTGAATGTTATGTCGATGATTTAGTCGTGAAATCTAAAAGGCGCGAGGATCACCTAAGTAATTTTAGAAATGTGTTCAATCGCTTAAGGAGATATCAACTCAAAATGAATCATCTCAAGTGCGTGTTTGGTGTTTCTTCTGGAAAGTTTCTCGGGTTCATAGTGCGTCAAAAGGTCATCGAAATTGAGCAGGGCAAAGATAGATGCAATCTTGAAGATGTCAAAACCTCGTAACATCCACGAGCTCAAAAGCTTGCAAGGGAAGTTGGCATACCTAAGGAGATTCATCTCGAATCTAGAAGGTCGATGTCAACCTTTTTGTCGCCTCATGAAAAAGGGTGTTACGTTCGAATGGGATGAAGCCTGCAACAATGCATTCGAAAGCATCAAATCCTATCTAACAAATCCGTCAGTGTTTGCCGCGCCTATACCAGAGAAACTACTCATCTTATACATAACTGCCCAAGAAAGCTCTGTTGGAGCCCTATTAGCACAAGAAAATAACAACGGGAAAGAAAACGCATTGTACATAGGATGATGACACCCCACGAGCTAAAGTATTCTCCAATCGAAAAATTATGTCTAGCGCTCATCTTCTCAATCCAGAAACTCAAGCATTATTTTCAAGCTCATACCATTCTCTTGGTGTCAAGGGCAAATCCGCTAAAGTACGTGATGTCAAAACCGGTACTTTCAGACAGGCTTGCGAGGTGGTATTTGCAATTACAACAGTTCGAGATCACATATGTGCCTCAAAAGGCTGTCAAAGGACAAGTTTTTAGCAGATTTTCTTGCTGATCACCCTATTCCAGCAGAGTGGGAGTTATGCCATGATCTGCCCGATGAACACGTGCTCTTGGTCGAAATAGTTCCCCCATGGAAGAGTATTTCGATGGAGCTTCACATCAAGAAGGTGCTGGAGCTGGAGTAGTATTCGTCACTTCCGATGGAGATGTGCTCCCTTATTCCTTCACTCTGACCCAGAATTGCTCGAACAATGTTGCCGAGTACCAGGCTTTAATTCTTGGATTAGAGATGGCTGTGGATACTAAACAGAGACAGCTCGCAATATATGGCGACTCCAAGTTGATTGTTAGCCAGATAACCGGCTCATATGAAGTAAAGAAGTCTGAGCTCCTCCCCTATCACAACTACGCTAGAAGGATGATAGGATATCTCGGGGAAGCAACAATCGAGCATGTGCCGAGATCCAAAAACAAGCAACGCAGCCAAACTCGCTTCGACTCTTTCAATGCCTCATGAGAAAACCCAAATACCTATCTGTCGAAATTGGGTCGTGCCACCCAATTTTGATGATGATAGTGAAGACGATAATGCTACCGAGGAAGAAAATCACACCATCGAAGTATTTGAAGTGGAGGAGGAAGACTGGAGGCAATTATTGGTCGACTACTTGGAACATGGAAAACTGCCTGATGACCCACGTCAAAGAATTGATGTTCGACGACGAGCGCCTCGTTTCATCTTCTACAAAGGAACACTTTATGTAAGGGCATTCGATGGTGCATTCATGAGTGTTTAAGTGAAGAAGAAGCTGGTCAAGCCATGGAGGAGGCTCACTCAGGAATATGTGGTGCTCATCAATCCGGACCAAAGTTGCATTTTCACATAAAAAGGATGGGTTATTACTGGCCAACAATGGTTAAGGATTGCCTAGATCATGCACAACGATGTCAAGCCAGATTAAGTGAGAAAGACGTCGTCGTCACGCATGCCCGAAGCCACCCAATGAATGTCGGATGAAAGTTCATAGCCTCAAGAATGGCAAAAAGGAAACTCCACTCCACCTTATCATATGCCTTTGCCAGATCGATCTTAAACATTGCTCGTGGTGGCCTCCCCTTCGACTTATACCCAAGACAAAGTTCCTGGGCCAGCAGTATATTATCGCTGATGCGACGTCCTCGTATAAGCGCCGTCTGCGTCCCATGCACCAACCCAGGAGAAATGGCTTAAGTCTGTTCGCTAAAATTTTTGAGATGATCTTGTATATCACATTACAGCATGAAATAGGCCTAAACTCCATCGCTCGACGTGGCGTCTCGACCTTCGGGATCAGCGTAATGAGAGTACTATTGAGTCCCTTTAGAAGCCTACCCGTCACAAAGAAGTCTTGGACAGCCCTCACAACGTCTTCGCCTACTATATTCCATGCCGCCTTAAAAAAAGCGACTGTATACCCATCAGGGCCCGGTGCCTTCTCATCCCCCATAGAGAACAGCGCCGCACGGACCTCCCTACCATCCACAGGATCGATCATGGAATGCGCATCCGCTGGGGAAAGCGTGTGCATCACTGTATCCTCTGCTTCGCATGTGGAATCTGCAGTAGTGCTCTATTTGGAACTTTTCCAAGACACTGCTCCACCGTTGAGCGTAAAGACGAATCTTGAAGCGGATTTTCCTCGTCCACGTTAGACTTGAAATCCGAATCCGTATACCCTTCCACTTCCAATTCTCCATTACCATAGACCAGCATGATACCCTTAGTCTGTCTGATGTAATTGAGGATAGGCTTGATTGCTGTCCAATTTCCTTACCAGAGTCAGCCTGAAACCGACTGACGCTCACAGCGTACGCCAAATCAGGTCGCGTGCAAAGCATCGGGTACATAAGGGATTTCATTCATCTCTTTCCGCTCCAACTCACTTTGAGGGTTAATATCCTTGGAAAGGTGAATCCCATGTCACATAGGCAGGAACCCTTTCTTAGAGTTGTCCATATTATATCGCTTCAGGACCTTCTCTAAGCAAAACGTCCTGGGAGAGTCCTAACATACGATTCACTCGATTAGCTTCTCCCAACTCTTTCATAGAGAATTCGGTCGAAAGCCACACTTTAACCGTCGAGAGCATTCCAATATCATTCAAGGATGTCGTCCACGTATAATACGAGGAAAGATATTTTGCTCCCACTGCTTTTCTTGTAGATGCAAGGTTCTGTCAGGAGTGTGCCCTCGGAATGCCATACGAGGACTAGGAATAGTATAGGGCACACGATGATGTATAGGTTGCTAGACATTTTTATATATATACCGTCAAATAAATTAATGAATATTATTTTCATTATAATAAAGGCATTATTATTTATTATCGAATTTAAAGTCTACTTGACATCTGGCAGTGCGATAAATAAATAACAGCCAAATGTTTGAGTTGGACGTCTGATTCTCGTGGGGACGAGAGAGGAGACACCGGATGGTCCTTAATCTCAGCATTAAATAAAAAGTCCGTAAATCTAAGGATTCTAGGTGGGTGACTAGATATCCGAATATGACTATCCATTGACGACCACATAATATCGGTAGTGTCACCGATTACCTGAGAGGTTGTCGGTCGTGATGGAGATATCGGTGATCGGAGAGATCGCGTATTCAGACATTCGGCTCGTATTCGCCTCAATCACATGGCTAGGATGTTGTCAATGATTGAACGAATGACTATAGCAGCCTCAGATACATGGGGTCATTGACGGATTTGCTTTAGCGATTTCGGTTTGTCGCTAGTTGGCTAGGCTCGCAAGTGTTCATAAATAAGACACGGGTCAGCGACGAAACGCAACCGACATTACGGAGGTGATTGCCGGGCTTTGACTGCTATCGGGATTCACTGCCTATATTCGTATAGGTTAATGTCCTATGAGGTACTCGGAGAGCGACGATTATAAAGCCTTCGACCGAAGCTTGGAAAGCTTGCTTGTATTAGATACGGAGCGGAGTTTAAATAGTAGGTTCGGTCTCGATTATAATATAGTGTTAGGTTAGTGAGTTTGACATTTGCATGACTCTCACCTAACCGGGACGCAAGTGAAAGGCGTAAGAAGTATTTAATGTATACACTATAGTTGGTTCGCCCGAATTTCGATTAGATCAAAATTCGTTCTCAACTGGGATCTGTCCGGTACCGCGGGATTGGCTAGGCAAATACCGGGACTCGTGGATTCCTCCCATGCCAGTTGAGACGGACCTAGAGAGTCACGCTTAAAAATGGTGATGAACTTGAACGAAAACGGCGGGTTTTCTTTAAAACCTAACGAATGAGATTCATTGAGGTCGTGGCATAGTTGATACGAGGTGTCGACGACTTAGTTAAATATCAGTGATGGTCAAGAAAATAATTAGGACTTGAGATTGTCTTAAGTGCTCAATTAATTAAGAAAGTGAGGCTCAATTATAATTAAAATAATTAGATTGGATTTAATTATTTTAGTATTTAATACTGAGTGACTAAATTGAGAATTTAGAAACCTCAAGGGCCGAATTGAAATTATCATAAAATAATAAATAAAAAGGAACACTCTACACATCCACGTTGGGATGTGCATGAGTCATGATTTTCTATTTATTTATTTTGACACTTGTTAACAAGTTTATCAATTATAAAAAAATTAAAATTAATTAATAAATAAGCATAAGCAACGTTGGTTGCTATGATTTAATGAGAGTGTTGTTTTTTTAAGTATAACAAAGAGAGATGAGGTAAAAAGTTCTACAAATTCTCAAGCCACACAGTTAACCGACGGATTCGTTTGATGAGTCGTAACACCCGAACCGAACTGTGTCTGGCCATCGGGAGTAGTCTTAGAGGTTTGTTCAAGGTCATACCAGCGTGACAATCTAGCCCGGAAGCCCCGGGATCCAGACGAGGAGTAGTCACTTTCATTCGAGGCGACGACTGAAGAAATCCCGTTCACCGAAGGTATACCTCGAACCCTAAACATTTGATTTACGAAAAATACCAAACGATATCATAATAATTGCAAGACCCCTCGTTGTGAAGGTTGGGAAGTGTAGAATTATTATGGAAAATTTGGTATCGATCGGAAATCATTCGGTCGTCAAATAGTTGAAAGACGGCAGATTGTCGCTTTACTTGAATTAATAATTTCGAACCACATATTTGATTTTGTGAAAAATACCAAACGACATTGGAATAATTCGAAAGACCTATCGTTGCAAACCTTGGGAAGTGTAGAATTATTGGAAATTTGGTGTTGATCGAAAATCATTTATGTCACCAAATAATCGAAAAACCACTGGCTGCCGCTTTGTTCGATTCATTTGGAATTAAATTATTAATTCGAATAAATTCGAAAAAAATTCGAATTCTGGGAATTCGAATTAACCGTGGTCTCCCGAGGCTTAGGGCAGTATCTCAGACCCTCGGGAGAAGCCGAAGGGCGTGAGGTCGAATTTAGATATTAAAAATCGAAATTTCGCCACTCTACGCTGCTCGGTTCGAAACGCGCTTCCGCTATCGCCATGTTGCGCTGTTCGGGGGCCGGCGTCGATTAATCGGGCCCACCCCAATAGGTTCGTCATCGTTCTTCAAGAATCCATAGCCCTTGACAACTTTATCTAACCGAAGATTTCAGCTTTTGGAGGCTTGTTAAAGTCCATAAATGGACTTGTTCAGTTTGCACACCTTATGGGAATCTCCTTGCGATGTAACCTAGCTTTGTTTGTGTAAACCAATCCGTCAGATCCTAATTCGTCCAACTATGATATTACAATATTCTAAGGCTTGAACAACTAAAATCGCTCGATACCCACATGAAATGGAATCGCCCGATTCCTCTGAAATGCTATTTCTTTCGAAAACCCTAAAAATGATACTTATACAAATCGTCTTCAAAAACTATGCTATTCCCAGGAAACTGTACGCCCTATATTCAACCTTCATTAATATTTCCTACACTAAAACATCCTATCACATAAATGAAATAGTCCTTTGTCATCCCAGGAAAGGATACGGTCAAAATCAAATTCCTATGACCAACATATATTTCGAGTCACTAGAATTCCTACATCATCGTAACACTTATGAACATGAGTCTAACTTGAGAATTCTAAATTTCCTAAGCATGATAACCTTCGAACAACCCTTAGTCATTTTATGAAATAATCAAACATTATATATGAAGATGAGTGAGGTATGTCTCACGAATAGACCAGTAACGAGCTACTGGCTAACACCACCAAAACACAAGAAATGAATCCAACTACCAAGCTACACGCCAAAGGCGTCGTATAGTCGTGTTTAGGTCATACGATTAACAACTCTATGATCCTAGGCATGAATTCTAAGTAATTCGATGATAATGATTGACATTAAGATTCGATCAAAAAACTCAAATGAAGAACAAAGAGAGAATTCGAGTAGAGTGAGAAAGTTACTCTTGTTTCTCTCTCTAGGAATTGAATTGCAAGCCTTTCGGATCAATTTTCAAAACTTTCTCTATTGATTGCGATTGATTACAAAGTATTTATACCAAACACACTTGGTATAAATATCTATCTAGTCCTAATCTACAGACTAATACAAATAAAGCCCCTAATTACAAGAACAACTAATGAAATCAAAGCACAATTAGAATTGATCTTCTACATTCTCCCCCTGTGTGCTTGATTGCGTCTCCACGCTGTTTGTCATCGTCGGGCATAGTACGATCTGCACAAGCCCAGCGCATGCTCAAAGTTCCTGAGCGTGTTTCGCAGCTTCAGTCGCTCTCGATATCTTCTAATAGTTCCATTAGGAGCGGCTGTTCTCTCACGAACCTGTGGATCCTCAGCATCGTATCTCGATTGATTTCTTCCAACCTCTGCTCGATGTTTTTCCTGACGACCTTGAGCATCCCATCGCAAAATTTATGAATCTCAGTCTTCAGCATCAACCTATTCTTCTTGGCTATTGGATTGTGGTAGGTGATGCCTAGGACTGAGCTGATGGGCACGTGATTGTTGGGAAGCTCTTCGATCTCAGGTCCTTTGTTGAGCGGAGCGGTCATGTTAACCTTCTTCATGTTTCTCTCCAGAGCCATCTGAAGGTCGTGTGCGGCGAAGTACTTGACTTGGCGCATCATGAACCGGTAGAGTCCCTCGAGTCCTTCTTTCTTGATGAAGCCTTGATGACCTTTGTACTTCTCCACGTACAACTGGTAGAGATGGTATACCTCATCAGCAGGGATGTACGTACGGTAGGTCGCTCTCGCTTAGATCTTCTCGATCGTGTAGTGAGGTGTTGGAAGTCCTCCTTTTGCACAATATACGCTGAGTAGTTGGTATATTGGGAAGAGACTCTTATAGTGGCTCTTGACTTGTTCTTTAGTCATCCCCAGCCTTACATCAGGTGCAAGCTTGGTCAGCATCCAAAGGTAGGTCATCATCTTCTGCTGATTCCAGTGAGAGATCCCTCTCAGCTCGAACTCGTTCGGCTTCTTAACTCTCTCCGGTGACCTCCAAATGTTTTCACAAACTTCCTCGAGGAAGGGGATTTCTATTTGGATATTCTCCACGGCGTGTCGACCCGAACGGTCCCTGGCGTTAGCCTTGTAGAGGGAGCCACTTGTTGCGCGATCACTCTGGTAGCCTTGGGATGTCTTGCTCGTAGTCTTCACCTTCCAGAAGCTCGTCATCTCCTATGATCACGAGGTCTATGGAGGCTTGTTGTAGGAAATTCCGAACGTCCTGAAGCCGTTGTCTTTGATGCTCCTCAGGCATGGCATGGGTCATCTACTGTCCTTCGAAGATGTATTTGTCTAGAACCTCGTGTGGATTGACGCCATGTCCTGAGGGGCCTGGTTGGTCTGGAGAGACCGAGGGAGTAGCTTGAGTAGCTGCTAGGGCTGTGAGCATCGCGGCACTTGCTTCTTCTTTCGGAAGCAAGGGGCTTGTAAAGGTCGGTAGGGTGGATGGGGTCGACGGAGGTGTTCTGATGGTGGGTTGGTAGAATGGGCTTAGCGGTTGTGTGCGGTGCGTGGTGGTGGTGGTTTGTGTAGTGGGTTGTGAGGTTTCTCCGGCTCCAGTTCCTGTCTGCACAGAGCCCGAGCCTTGGCCTTACTCTTGACCACTCGTAGATGTCCGTGGCCTCTTCTCCCCCTCATGAGGGTCCTGATTGTCAGGATCGTCATGTCTGCATCTTGAGTGGGAGCTTTGGCCTCGGCAAGTTTCAGTAGGTGGCTCAGGATGATCCACTAATCGCCTAGAAAGAGACTCTTCTTGAGGCGGTCGAATGGAGAGGCCGATCAGGCGGGCGAGTAGGATGTCGTGGAGCTCGGTTATGGGTATGGTGTATGGGTTGATGAGGATGGATGAATTTTGTAGAGGGTCGGTGGGTGTGGGTTGTGGAGGTGTGAGGTTGGGCTGTGACGAGGTGCCTTCGGAGACAGGTACTTTCCCGGTGTCTCTGCGGGATGTCTATATGGCAGTAAGAACTCTCTCCGTTATTTTGTCTTCAACCGATTGAACAGCAGCGGAGAGAGCGGCTTAGAATTGCTCGTTCGTCACAAACGGTGTGGAAGCCTCCGTCAAAGGACCAGGACGACTGATGTCGCTTGTTAGCAACCCTTGAGAAGACACCGGCTCCTCAGGTTGGCTCACAGGCACTTGACGTTGTGACTGTATGATACTTCCATCCAATCCTCGACTTGAATCTAGAAGATTCGCGTCTATGGATGTTGTGACAGGCACAGATTGAACCTGTACATTAGACATTTCGACGTCGAGGCCGGTAGTGATAGTCTGATCCTCGGCCCCTACCGCCGCTGTAATAGTGGGCTGCGGCTCTAGATTGAGCGATGAAAGGTCCTCAGCCTTAGAAGGTATGACAAGCGGCGTGTCTGACGTGGTGGAGACGACAGTGAAGAGGGACTCGATCTGAAAGCTCAGTCGACGTGGAGTCCGTCTTATAAGTTGGATCTCCTCATCAGACTCAGTGTGTGACGAGGAAGCCGTGTGAGGTGTCGGTTCTCGTGCTTCTTCCTCACCGGCGTGTTCCGTCGTCTCAGGTGGTGAGCTGTGCCCCGTTTCTGCCTCGGGCTGTGCCTCCTGAAGTAGAACCTCCTCAATAGGCTCTTGGAGCACGCCCACATGCACGGGAATCTCCACCTGTATTCGTGTTCAGGAGCCTCGAGCGCCATCTCAGTAGCCACGACGTCTATTAGTGCATCTACACCGGGCATTTGCTCTTCGACCAAAGGAGACTCCTGTTGAAGCTCCTGAGCGACAACATCTATCATCGTGTCCTCAGGGCTTGGTTGGTGTTGCGGTTGGGGAGGGCTAACTCAAAATCTGTCGGGGCCCTCGAATCATCTCCTCGGTGAGGTGATTTTTTCCGACAGTAAGTTCGATACACGTCTCCCTGGGGGTCGGCGAGACGTAGCAGCTCAAAAGAAATCGGCACCGATGGTTGGTCCAAGTCCGTGAGCCGTGGATTGTGGAAGAATTTGAGCCTTGGTGGTTGATAATTTCCTCCAGGAGGTAGACGAGGGATGGACTCGTGCAACTCCAGGAATTCCCTGATGATCATATTAAACCACCGAGCGTAAGGCACATTCTTCGATCTTCGATTCTCCTTTTGCCGAATCTGGTCTGCAAGATCATTCCAGATCAGTTGCGTGAAATCGTAATTTCTAGAGAATGCGAGTCCGTGAAAGATCCGCAGTATGTTGCTATTGCCATTGTCGAAGCCAGCATGCTTGGGCGATAGACACTTGTGCACAATCCCGAACAGTGTCTTCCACGGATGAGGGATACCGCTGCTCTGGACTTGAGCTAGCTTGGTGAGCTGCGGTTGATATCCCATCTGCATGAAATCATGCACCATTTCTACGTCTGATGGGAGCGGGTCGTAGTTTGCGCTGTATGGCAAGTCCAGAATCATCCCGAACCGGTTCTTGTCCATATGTATGTGTCGCGTCCCAATAATGGTTGAGAAGGAGAATGCTCCATTATCCACTGCTCCTTGTATACATCCCAAGACTTGCTGGAGATAGGCCAGATGGGGTGGCCTTGCAGGATAGATATTATGATCTCGTCTGGATACCGAAAGGTGCTCAGATCGAGCTGGAAATTCGTATCCTGGACCTTCAAATACAATGTGGTCGTATATGTGATTATAATGAGGGTAGCGATCCATCTGAAAAATAAGAGATATAAAAATTCATTAGTTCATAAATTTGATTTTAGTCGAAAATTGATTTAATTTCATCAAACTATAATTTTGTATCAAGTCATAACATGTTTGATGAATTTTGAATTGAAATCGTGTAGTATGCATATAGCATAATTGATTTTGAAAAATGTAATGGCATGTTCGTAATTTCGAATGAAACATATAACGCGTGGAAGAAACTTCGAAATTTTCTAAGTGTTTGATCTTGGAAAATGTCACTGTTCATGCCGAGATATTTTACGCTCGAAAAATTTGACTTTCAAATTGATTTCCTATGCATTGATTTCAATTGAAATAACTCCGTTTAATTTTGCGATCGAAAAATTTTATTCGCTTAATGTTCACTACAGTGTAAAAGACTTAGAAAAAAAACTAAGTGTCGAAGTCGTAATCATGGACTGTAGCCGACCAATTTTACGATCGAGAAAGATTCCGTATAAATTTACGATCGAGAAATTATTTCTCAGGTAAATTTAATGTCGAAAAATTTTCTCGATTGAATAAAAGTTTTCGATTTGAAATTCGTCGAGCGATACGTGATTTTCGATCCTAAGTAAAATTTTCGCTGCGATAAAAACTTTTTTTATCGAGAAATTAGTCAACGAAAGAAAAACTAAGTCAATTGTCGAGAAATTTTTCGATCAATTAAATCCTAAGCGGCGAATTTTACGATTGCAATTAAGCGTTGAAAAATTATTTTTTTCGCTGAATTTTTGCGACCGAAATAAAATGAAATCGAAAATTCTATTTTGCGATAGTAAGTTTTACGCTCGATCTAATTTGCATCTAAATTGTCTATTTAGCGATTAAATTCTTTCGCTTGCAGAAAATCCTAATTAGATTTCTCGATGGTAAGTTCGGTCAAAATCTTCTTTCTTAGCGACTAAGTCAGAATTTAGCGATCGAAAACTAATTCGAGACAAACAGTATCTCAATTGAATCGGAAATCAATTAAGACTATTTGCGATCGACAAAGTTCTTCAATGGCTTCAAACATTCAAATACCCAGTTTCTTTCAAAACTCAACTTAGTGGTCTAAGATGCAGATTTTTCGAAAGTTTAAACTACCAGATTAAAAGAACATCGAAACTATCTTAAGTGCAGGCATTAACCCAGATAAAACTCGTAAACATGCCTAAATCACTATAAAATAGTATACGATTTTCTCAGTTTGAAGAACAGTCGAGAATCTAATCCTAATCACGCGAAAAACTACAAAATGCAGATGCTAATGGAGTTAAATCGCACGCAAATGTCAAATGAATCTCATTTCTACCTTAAACAGACAATTTGGTGTTGAAAATCGAAAGATTTGTGAGAGATTTGAACTGTCTGTGAAAGTTTTCGAGAGAGAAATTTTTGCGATTTAGGTTTGCGTGAGATAAAGTTTTTCGACTGATAAAAAGTGAACTTTTATTAACTCGCTATAAGTCATGTTGGGTTTGCGATTGAACGTTTTGCGATTAAATGGATCAGGCCCATTACTATTTGCGCTCGAGAAATATTGATTCGAAAACGCTCTTCAATTCAATTTCTCGATCGCAAATTATTGCGGCCAATCAAAATCGTTCCCAACACTGTTTACGATCGAAAAAACTATGATTGCGAATTAATTCTTATATCCAATTTCTCGATTGTAAGTACTTCTAAAAATTTTCAGATTGATCCCTATTTCGAATAAAATCACATTGTAATGCTCCTCCTCAGAATTAAAATAAATGCAATTAACTCCCTAGATTTTTTGTGTAGTAACGTCTAGCTCCCGGGCAGAATAAAAAATCTGTACCACTTAGAGAAAAAACGTTAGAAATGATAGAGTTAATCAAGAATTGACTAATCATGCAAGCATATGAAATCAATTCCAGTCACGAGCATATAACACACATTTACCTAGTAAGCACATATACATTGTCCCAGAAACATGTATTGAAGATATTGTGTGAGGGTAAGAGCAACGAAAAATTTATCGAATTTAAACAATTCAGTACCAAATGTAATCTAAAATTACATTTAGAATGTGCGATAACAAAATAAATTCGCATTTATTCAATTCAGCGCATATGAAACATAATATTTCATGTCAGAATGTACGAAACATAAATTTTTTGGTATGGGGTCAGATTATTTTGCTTCGATCAATCGTCACACCTAAAATTTATGAGACATATGAAAGAAGAAAATGCCGTCAACTCATGTCGTCAAACTAAAGTCCTAAATTCATAGACTGGTCTATTTCGAAGCTCTCACTAGTTTGCTCTAGCACTCAATTATTTTTAACTTGGGATTTTTATATTTATATCACTCAAGTCGACACAAGCAATTTCAAGTCACCTGTGATTGAGGCATTTTTAATCATTTCACCTAAGCGAGAGACCGTCGATTGGAATCAAAGGATTGTAAGGATATTAGTTTGGCTAGGACATAGAAGGGAAGGAATTTAGAGGAAAGTGAGCTTATCTCTTCGTCATATTCCATTTCTACGTCCGTCTCTTTTGCGTCTTTCTTCTTTTTCAATATTTTCTACCTCTTTTCTTTTAAGAACTATCCCTTTTTATGCTATACTCAAGCTGAAGCTCCGCTTCTCCACGAGGCTATAGGAGATTATCGTAGGCGAAGTTCTTCTTGTTGGTTCTCGGGCCGATACCGTGCTCCTCTTCTCTTAATCCCTAGAGAGGTTTCAGAGATTATCTTTTTGGAAACGTTCACGGTTATGGAATTCATACCCAAGGCTATGCTCCTCTTCTCGTTTCTCGATATAAGACCGGATTACGTTGGAGAAGTTCACTTTGTGGTGCTCCTCTTTCCAGCCGTTCTGACGAGCTTACGAAATTATCGTTGGAGAAGTTCACAGCAGGATCCATGTCACCTTCTAAGAAATCGTCGGAAGGCAGGTTCCTTTGGTCTGATTTTTGCGCGTTGAGCAATGCCTTCTTTTGTCATCATCCACCTTTTCTTTTGTTTTCCCCCCTCCTTTTCTCGTTTGAACAATCATACGAAGAGTATCGAATACGGTTGAAGACTAGGAATGAGATTCAATTGAAGAAAAGGACATCGGAGAAGGCTTAAAGTTGATGACTAAGGGCTAATGTGATGGAAAAAATTTAAAAGGCCGAGTGAGAAATAACCTAAGTGCCCTTATCATTTTCCTAATGATCTAAGGTAAGGTGAGTATGGAGCCAAGTATCACTAGTTAAGACAAGTAATTGATGTGTGACTCACTCGAGAAATAGATCCAAAGAAAGGAAAATAATAAGGCTAGAATCCTTACATTTGTATAGTGGCTTGTGTCTAGTGGAGCAATCCTAATGACTTTTAGACACAAGAATGCGACTTAGAACGACAAAATTACGCAATTGAATCGATTGCATGTCGGGGTAAAATTCTAAGTGACTTTAGATCAAAGCATCCTAAAGGATTTCGTCATTCCCCTATATTATAGGTATATGTATAGTATTTTTATATATATTTTTTATTATTTATTAAATTCACGCAAGATAAAGTATATAAGCAAAGAAAACACATAGCAATAGAACATTTAGTAGCACGGAAGATCAGGGAAAGCACATATTACGGAAGATTCAACATGCCTAATTTTCTGACAAGGAATTGAAATCGTTTTTCATCCAATGCCTTGGTGAAAATGTCAGCTAGTTGGTACTCTGTGTTCACGAAATACATATCTATGGTGCCTTTTCTACATGATCTGATAAACTGATATCTAATGTCTATGTGTTTTGTGCGTGAGTGATGAACAGGATTGCAAGTAATAGCAATGGCACTTTGACTATCACTATATATGGATATATTATTTAAATTGTACCCATAGTCGCGAAGCAGAGTCCGCATCCACAGCATCTGGGAGCAACAACTGACGGCAGCCAC
>JAPQWV010003050.1:0-46694 GCA_027422505.1 Craterostigma plantagineum
TTTGGGCTCAATTAAGGATCGATAATTATTTTATCATGGTTAGTTTCGAATTTTTATTTTGCACCTAAGCCTTGCAACAAAACCCCCCTTAATATTATACTATATTATAAATATTATTAATATTATTATTATTATATTATTATTAACAGGATTATTATTATCATTATTAGTATAAAATATTATTATTATTATTGATCGAGTTGGAAATTAGAAATAAATCAGCCATTTTCCCCGTGGAGACGATCCCTATTCTCGCTATACTCATATTAGTGAATAAGGTTATAAATTATATGTTTGGCCGTTACGACGCGACCAAATTTTGGCGCCGTTGCGGGGAAGGTTGTGTCTATTGATTTACTTCTATTTTAATCGATTTTTTTTTGTTATAGTTATGCCCCGATCTTCCGAACAGGTATATTAATATTCGATCCGGAAATCGAGAGGACCGCGAGGGCGAATCGAAAGGCAAAAAGACAAAAAAATTCGAATCTATCAATATCTAGCACGGATCCGAACAGGAATTTTCAGCAAGCGACATGGAAGAAACCGAACAGCAACAGCCACTCCGTCTTACGTTGAGGGATATGGCTACGCCGGATGTTAATCAACGGCCCGCTTTGCATTGAATTTCCTATTCTTCAAACACCTTTTGAATTAAAATCAGGATTAATTCATTTACTTCCTACTTTTCATGGTAACGCAGGTGAAAGATCCGCACAAGCACTTGAAGGAGTTTCACATGGTTTGCTCAACATGAAGCCAAACGGTGTCACGGAAGATCAAAAAGTCTTCGCGCATTTCGTTCTCGCTGGCGGATCATGCAAAAGACTGGTTATATTACTTACCATCGGGTTCAATTACTACGTGGGGACGAACTTAAAAAACAATTTCTTGCAAAATTTTCCCTGCATCTCGTGCGCCCCAAACATTCGTAAGGAAATCTACGGGATTCGACAAATGATCGGAGAAACCCTGCACGAATACTGGGAAAGATTCAAGCGACTTTGTGCAAGCTGTCCATATCACCAAATTTCAGAGTTAGCGCTTTCCAATATTTCTATGAAGGATTGCTACCCCTGGAGAGAAACATGATTGACGCAGCAAGTGGAGGAGAGGTTGGTCGATTAAACGGCAGACGAGGCACGACGACTGATCTCAAGCATGGCTACAAAATGCGCAACAATTTGGAACACGTCAAGATGTAGGCCAACAAAGGATGGGCGAGGTAAGTACTACTTCATTTGAGCAAAAAATAGATTCACTAAATCTCTTGTGGAAAAACTGTGTTGGAAAACGAGTCAGGTAAGGCTTGTGGCATATGACATTTGCTGGACATGCAAAAACGAATTGTCCTTCACTTAGTTTGACTTAGCGAGCAAGCCAATGCAATGGAGGATATACAGGACCATCTCAGAGGCGCTATGATCCTACTCAAGTCAATACAATCCCGGATGGCGTGACCACCCAAATCTGAGTTACGGAAATCGACCGCAGGTTTCAGCAGCAAGCACCAAGGCCACCAAATCCTCCACAAACAAGCGCAACATCAAAACCAGGTATGTCTTTGGAGGATATGTTAAGAATTTTGCAACTAGTACTGCCACTTTTCAACAGGAAACTCGATCAAGCATTAACGAAACACGCTCGAGCATGCACAATTTAGAAAGGCAAGTGTCTCAACTCGCAGCGCAAATGAGTCAAATGCAGAACGAGAAAGGAAAACTACCGGCCCAAGTTGAGATCACCCGGAGAGAGAATGTGAGTGTTATGACTCTTCGAAACGGGAAGAGATCGGTCAGCCTAATCATGATGAAGTTTCCTTAAAATCCCAAGAGAAGATAAGACTAAAGACCATGCAAGAAGGTAAGTAATGATTTGTTTTCGATAAACCTAATATTGTTGTTCCTCCACCTTTTCCTGGAAGGTTTGCTAGGGTAAAACAAGAAGAAGAAGAAAAGAGCATAATGGAGACCTTCAGCAAAGTTGAGATCAACATTCCCTGTTGGATGCTATCAAGCAAATCCCACGCTACGCAAAATTTTTAAAGGAAATGTGTTCGAACAAAAGGAAACATAAGGCCGAAGGTAAAATCCTCGTAAATGATAATGTTTCCGCTGCGCTTCAACGAAAAACTTCCCAAAAATGTAAGGACCAGGTATATGTTTGCTATCTCGGTTACTATAGGGACACGAAAAAAAAATAATGCCATGTTAGACTTAGGAGCGTCAATCAATGTTATGCCATTATCATTGTTTAATGAGATGAGTATGGGACCTCTTAAGTGCACCGATTATGCATTCAATTAGCAAATAGGGTCCATTATTTATCCCGAAGGATGGTGAAGACGTGTTGGTAAAATGTGATAAATTTATTTTTCCTGCTGATTTTTATATAGTAGACATGGGTAATGAGCATGCAATTGATTCTGCTGTTATTTTATTAGGTCGATCATTCATGAAAACGGCTAAAACAAAGATAGATGTTGATTCAGGAACTCTACTTTTGAGTTTGATGGTGAAAAACTTACTATGAAATGTGTTGATGCTATGAAGTATCCTGATGAACCCGAATCCGTTAGTATGATTGATGCATTTGTTCGAGATGATTTTGAGCGTAATTTCACTAACGACACCCTCGATTTGTGATTAAGAGTAGCAAAACAGAAAAAGATTTGCACTTTGAAGTGAATGAAGATATCAGAGGCGCACTGATGATGTTACACGCACATCGGAAGTTCACGATCAATCAGGTAAGAACACTTTTACGGTACCTATTTCTAACGCAAAAATTGTTCCTTCTATAGAACAGGCACCTACGTTAGAGTTGAAGGATCTACCAAAGCATCTCAAGTACTGCTATCTAGGAGATGAAGAAACGCTGCCAGTCATTATTGCAAATGACTTGACCGCCATCCAAGAAGAGAAATTAATACGCGTTTTGAAGAATACAAGAGTGCGATAGGATGGACTCTGGCCGACATTAAAGGGATCAGTCCCTCGATATGCATGCACAGGATCTTACTTGAGCCCGACTCTAAGCCGATACGGGAACCACAACGAAAACTCAATCCGGCCATGAAAGAGGTAGTTATGAAAGAAATAATTAAATATTAGACATGGGGATAATATTTCCAATATCTGATAGCCAATGGGTAAGTCCAGTTCATGTTGTACCTAAGAAGTCTGGTTTCTCACTTGTGAAAAATGACAAAATGAACTGGTACCAATGAGATTACAGACGGGTTGGCGCATGTGCATTGATTTTCGTAAGTTAAATGCGGCTACCCGAAAGGATCATTTTCCGCTACCTTTCATCGATCAAATGCTAGAAAGACTGGCAGGTAAGTCTTTTTTTTGTTTCCTCGATGGATTTTCTGGTTATTATCAAATTGTCGTAGCACCCGAGGATCAAGAGAAAAACTACTTTCACATGTCCCTTTGGTACGTTTGCATATCGCCGCATGCCTTTTGGTTTATGTAATGCTCCTGGTACATTTCAACGATGCATGATGAGCATATTTTCTGATTAATAGAAACATGCATTGAAATATTCATGGATGATTTTACTGTTTATGGAGACTCGTTTGATCATTGCCTTGGTAATCTAGTAGAAGTACTCAAACGATGCATTGATAAAAATCTTGTGCTTAACTATGAAAAATGCCATTTTATGGTTAAAGAAGGAATAGTTCTAGGTCACGTAGTTTCATCTCGAGGAAATTGAGGTAGACAAGGCTAAGGTAGATTTGATATCTAATTTGCCATACCCCACTAATGTTCGAGAAATTCGAAGCTTTCTTGGTCATGCAGGTTTTTACAGGAGATTTATTAAGGATTTCTCGAAAATCGCTCAACCGATGTCAAGACTACTTCAGAATGACGTACCGTTCAATTTCGGGGACGAGTGCAAGGAGGCGTTTAATAAGTTAAAGCTATTACTAACTACTGCACCGATAATCCAACCCCCAAATTGGGAGCTGCCGTTCGAGCTCATGTGTGATGCAAAGTAAATACGCCGTTGGGCTGTGCTTGGACAAAAAGACGGACGAAAAAGCCACGTCATTTATTATGCGTCAAAAACTCTCGATTCGGCACAATGCAACTATACCACAACTGAAAAAGAGCTTTTATCTATTGTTTTTGCATTCGATAAATTTAGGTCTTATTTACTGGGATCTAAGGTTATTGTTTATTCTGACCATGCAGCTCTTAAATATTTGTTGTCAAAGAAGGAGTCAAAACCGCGCTTAATACGATGGATTTTGTTGCTCCAAGAGTTTGATTGGGAGATCAAGGATCGCAAAGGCGTGGACAACTCCGTGGCGGACCACCTGAGCCGTTTGATTCTCGACGAAGAGCCACTGTCTATTCTCTGAAACGTTTCCAGATGAGCAATTATTTCGCCTTCAAGGTAAGGAATATCAGAACCCTGGTTTGCCGATATAGTTAATTACTTGGTAAGTGGTGTATTACCTTCACATTTGAGCTCCTCAAGGAAAAATAAAATTAAAAGCGATTCGAAATATTACATGTGGGACGAACCATATTTGTGGAAAATTGGCTCGGACCAAATAATACGTAGGTGTGTTGCAAATGATGAAATTAATGATATTCTCACTCATTGTCATACATATGCATGCGGAGGACATTTCGGACCTAAAAGAAATGCTAGGAAAAATTTTAGATTGTGGATTTTATTGGGAATCTATTTTTAAAGATGCTTATTTATTTTGCAAGAGTTGTCCTAATTGTCAAAGAACAGGTACAATTTCTTTAGAGATGAAATGCCACAAAATCCAATATTAGTTTGTGAAATTTTCGATGTATGGGGAATGGATTTTATGGGACCTTTTCCAAGCTCTTTTGGTTTTCTTTATATATTACTTGCCGTTGATTATGTCTCGAAGTGGGTGGAAGCAAAGCTACCCGAACTAACGATTCTAAAGTTGTTGTAGGATTTCTTAAACAAATATCTTTAGTAGGTTCGGCGTTCCTCGCGCAATTATAAGCGACCAAGGCACACACTTTTGCAATCGCACGGTGGAAGCGCTCATGCGCAAATACGGAGTACATCATCGACTGGCCACTACTTATCATCCACAATCAAACGGACAAGCTGAAGTTTTCAAATAGGGAGGTCAAGAATATTTTGGAGAAAACCGTGAACCCGAATCGTAAGGATTGGAGCTTGCGATTAGACGATGCACTTTGGGCGTACCGTACTGCTTTTAAAACTCCAATCGGAATGTCGCCATATCGCCTAGTTTTTGGTAAGATGTGTCATTACCTGTTGAAATTGAACATCGTGCTTTTTGGGCAGTGAAACAGTGCAACATGGAAGCCACAAAAGCCGGTGAGGAGCGAAAATTTCAGCTACAAGAACTTGAAGAAATTCGCTTAGAAGCCTATGAGAATGCGAGAATGTACAAGGAACGCACGAAGCATTTTCACGACAAACTCTTGCATAAAAAAGAATTCATGGTAGGCCAAAAAGTTCTCCTTTACAATTCAAGGTTGAAGTTCATGCCAGGTAAACTCAACTCTCGTTGGATGGGACCGTACAGTGTTAAAAATATTTTTCCCAATGGCGTTATTGAAATTGAGAGCATGTCTTCTGATAAATGTTTCAAAGTTAACGGTCATAGGCTTAAAACCTTATTTGAGAATCATGTTTTGGCTTGCGTTGAAGAGATCAAGCTGAGCCGACCCATTTATGAATGAATTTGAAGAACGCGGACTACGTCTAGCCAAAGACGTTAAAGAAAAGCGCTCATTGGGAGGCAACCCAAAATTATCCTATTTTATTTTGTTATTGCAATATTTTGATTTTATCTATGTTTTATATGATGATAAGCAGGTTTGACTCTCGCTACATATGCTGCAAGAACTCACTAGGCTCGGATAACAAATATCATCTCGCTCAAAGTTCTCTACGATTCCATCACTGTCAGGGAAGTTTATTTCATTATCACTCTATTACTTCATCCACATAGACTCTTAATTATTAAAATGAAAATAAGTGTGGAAATCTTTAGATTTTTAGCTACTATTTTCATTAGAATTCTACATTGAGGACAATGCAGAGTTTAGGTGTGGGGGAGATTTTCTTGATAGTTGATGAGAATAATTCTTGTCTAGAGCGAACCGATATGCATTTACTAGAACATGAGAGAAACAATTAGGAATAGCGATTTGGTATTAGGATGATTATTTCATTTTTCTTCAATTGATTTAAAGACCGGATGTGCAAGAGTCGACACAAAAGCCTACTTATATATGTGAGATTGAGCCTTTAAAAAAAAAAAAAAAGAGTATTTATCTTTTTACTCAGTTTTTTTTCTACGAGAGCGTCACATATGTTTCGATTATTCTAGAACTTGCTCTATTTTACATGTTGATATCATTGGCGGCTTTTGTGTACAAAAGTGATTAAGGCACTTAGGATTAAGCCATTGGCCTCACATTGACCCTACCTTAATATTATCCGCTTAGTGAGCCAACTTGAGCCTGAGCCTTATTTTCTTGTTGAATCTAAGCCACTATATTTATCCATATCTATCCTTTTGGCTTTCTTTTCAACCCATTATCGGATTAGATGAATTAGTAATTGCGAAGATTCCACGACCTAGAGATTGATTAGCTTGAGAAGTGTCTAGATACTTTTATTAGTGTTCCTATAGTTATAGCTGAAAAAAAAAAGAAAAGAAAGAAAAAAAAATCGAAAAGGTTTACCGAAAAAAAAAGGGTCGAAAAAAAAAGAAGAAAAAAAAAGAGCGCAAGAGAAAAAATATATAGTCGGAAAGAAAAGAGATTTAGAAAAAAAATTCATAAAAAAAAAATATATATGCGGCGCTAGTTTGTTTTATCTGTATTAAGAAGTAGTCGTGCGATGATCATGGAATTTAGTTATTATTATTCATTTGGTTCGATAATTTTAGCCCATTTTTCCAAAATATCCTACCTAAATCCCTAGCCCCATTACAACCCCAAGAAAAGACTTTTGATTTGTACACTTAGTCGCTACGTGAATGCAATGTGATTTTTTAGCAAGCTTATGGTAATATCGTTCATAATGTTGGCTTGAGCGTCTTATACCCATATAACCCGTAAACATATTGAGCGCAGTGAGAGAATCCTTGTGAGAGTTATTGGCTTTTGTGCATTTAGGCTTCAATGAGATTGTCGGAAATTGATATGGTTGTCCTGTGCTGATTGTTGTGAATAATTGCTATCTTTAGGACGAAGTAATGCATGTCGGTAAATTCTTGATCTGAATATTCACATGTTCAATTTTTAAGCAATGCTTGAGGACAAGCATAGTCTCAGTGGGGGGAATTTGATGCACAACAATTTATAATATTTTATACCCCGTAAAAGTGCATTTTTGGTCTATATTTGTACAATCATACACGAATATTCTATGCTTATATTCCAATTAAATGTTGTACAGACTTTGGAGCAAAATAGACCAAAAACAAGAAATGATTCAAACAAGCAGATCAAAGTGGGCATGTTTCTAATTGAATGCGTGCGTGAGCCCTCTTGGTTTTGGACGAACTAAACCTCATTAAGGCCCATTTAAACTTCAATCTGCCCAAGAGTTCAGCTTTGCCCTAAGATGATGAAAGAACAGATATTATCAACGACTGAAACAATGAGGAAAAGTCAGCTCAAGAACGCACGCCATTCACTCACAGTCAAAGGAGATATAAACAGATCTATTATGGCTGCTAAATTTGTGAAAGTTGTCGTTGAATGAAGGAAGCCATCGTGATTTCAAGATTTCACAATATAGCTTTGTTGAAAAGAGGAACAACGAGACAAAAGAGAAAGAAATTGGAGAATCACGCTTGATAAAACTAGATCCATGTCTCTACCTCGAAAATGGAAGAACCGGTTCAGATCTTCAGCTATAAAAGGAGAGCGTGAGTAAGCTGCCGAAGAAAAAGAGAGAGAGGAACGGAACACGATCAAACCATATCATAAGCAGAAACCTCTCAACTTGAATTCCTCGCTGTCATCGAAACACCAGCAGCTCTTGCTCAGACGAGGCAGCTGGGGTTTCTCGTGGAGATCACGTCCGAAAATCATCTTGAGTCAAAGGTTAATCATAGCTGGAATTAAGTCGCATTTGCTTCTTCACTTTTGATTCATCGCTATCTGTTCTGTTATTTCTATTAGAGTTGCCTTTTGTTGTCTTGTACTACTTTAAAGTCATTTCATATAATAATAAAATCATATTTTAATAATAGCAACCATACGTAGTTATATGTTTGGAGAAATCAATCATGGAGACATGTTTATTTTTAATGTGGATTAGTAACACATAGGTGCAATCACGTAACTGTAAGTATTCGATTTTTTTTATCATATGCTATATTATTATTAATTTTATATCCATTCGTTTTTTTATATAATATGTCTCGTGGCTAATTCCCCGTAGTCGAAGGATTATTTGAAGCCTAGATTTATATAAACCTTGAGATTCTACGTGCTCAACCATGAACGCGTAAGTATTCGTTTACCTTTGAATTAATTATATCGATGAGCTTAGGTTAAATAAGCAGTGGCCAATGTTTATGAGATCTAAGTAATTAATAGCTAATTAAAACAACAAATCCGTAATTGTTTGTTTGTTTTAATAAGTAGCAAATAATATTCAACTTCTCTACCTACAGTAAGTGTAAGTTATATTGTAAGGTTAAACGATTTGATTTTAATAAACCGGCGTCCGAGTTTATTAGTCAATAATCGGGTCTTTTTCGTATTTAATTCTGTCGAAACTTTAAATCTTGCAGGGCGTCCCGGAGATTATTTTTCGATTAGGGAAGTAATCATAGAGCGTCTCTTAATTACCAAGAAAATAAGAAAAGATTGGTTGTTAGGCGTTCGTCGATAACTATAACCGATTATGCTTGCGTTGACATAATATTTTATTAAATCGATGATCAGTTAAATAAATCTAGGTGGACAATAATTCCTTCGACTATTATTTTATTATCGTAGTCTCGATATTTTTATTTCTCGTTATTGCGTTAAAAACATTATCGTCAAAACCCCCTTAATATCATTATTATTAATATTATTATTATTATAATTATTGATCGAGTTTGAAATTAGAAATAAATCAACCATTTTTCCTGTGGAGACGATCCGTACTTTCGCTATACTCGTATTAGTGATTGAGGTGATAAATTTTATTTTTGGCCGATTTCGACGCGACAAAGCCTTTGCTTTTGCATAGCCGATCTCACCGTCTACATGGTACGCGAAGCTCCTTTTTCCTTCATGTTCTTCATTTATGCAGTTTATCGGGCGATTGTTATATCCTTTTATGGTTGTGTATTATTACGGATTGAATCGTGAATTGTGCTGCCTTCCTGATTGATCTATATCTTGATGTTGTGCATTGTTTGTTTGATCGATCTGAGGTCGCCGAAATTAGAAATTTCTTTTATTTATTCTCTTCCTTCTTCTTCTTCGGATGCCTGCGTATGAATTAATTCAAAAAATGACAGACAACATCAAGGAGGCTTGCTGAGAGGAAAGTGGTGAGATTTGAGAAGAATATAACCAAGCGTGGAGCCGTCTCAGAGACGAGCAGCACAAAGAAGGGAAACAATTACCCTGTTGGCCCCGTCTTGCTTGGGTTTTTCGTCTTCGTTGTCATTGGATCATGTAAGTGCTTGCCGAATTCATCATTTGATTTGCGCATTGTTTTATTCTGTAATAGAAATGTAATGTTTTGCCCTGTGCTTCTTCTTCTTCAGCCCTATTTCAGATAATCAGGACAGCAACAAGTGGAGGGATGGCTTGATCAGCGGACAACAATCTTTTTATGGGAAGAAAAACTTCGACTTTGATTATGGTGAGGAACTGCTTTTGTAGCTTGCGAATACAAAATCATATCTTGAACTACTATCATACCGTATCAATTAAATTTGTTATATTTCACTATCTTTTGTCTACAACTGAGCTGAAGCATTCGAAACTGTTCTAAGCCATGGCAGGTGCAAAAAAAGTAGAACCCACATATAATTATGATGAAAAATGGAAATCGACGTGTTAAAAGAACACGAAATACTGCAAACAAAAGGCAAAATCCCGTCGAAGCCAAGCAAACAAATCGAAGCCAAGCAAGGGCCGAACGCAATCCCACAAATAATCCACTACTTCCGCCCATTGCATTCCAAGAAACGTTTCGGTCCCTTAACCCACTCCTTCAAAGCATCGTAAGTGGTGTTAAGTTTTCACCGTTCTATGCAATTCAGCGCAGGAAAGAAAGACACAGAAATCAGCACATGATAAAAAAGGCAGCAGCCACAGTTACACAAACAACTCAGATCAATCAGCACAACGTTAACTTAAAACAGCTCTTCCATGCAATAAAATAAGCTTCTACACACCCTTTCCTCCCCCAAACAAGTAGGCAGAATTCTCCTTGTGATTCTTCAAACGATTGAGCGCCTTTTCGAACTGTCCCCACTTCTGCTCGAGAGTGCCAGTGTACCCAATGGACATCCTCACGAGCCCAGGCGAAATCCCAGCGAGCCTCTTCTCTTCATCGTTCATCTCGCTGCTCGTGCTGCTCCCCGAGCAAGACATGAGCGTCTCATAGTATCCCAAGCTCACCGCCATGAACCCAAACTGTGCATGGTTCTGAAGTATGTTCATCAGCTTGTTGGCCCTCTCTTCTGTCTCCATGTCCACACATAATATTCCTCCGTAGCCGTATTGGTCCTTGTTGGCTATCGAGTCGAGGACTGAGTGGTCGGGGTGGTCCTCGAGCCCTGGGTAGATCACCTTTAGGCCCATCTCCTTCATCCTCTTTGCAAAGGTTAGGGCTCGCTTGCAGTGCTCCTTCATCCTCAGGCCGAGGTGGGGGAGCCTCTCGGAGAGTTCGAAGGCTACCTTTGGGTTCATGGTGGGGCCTAATAGCATTAGGGTTCCTTGGTGGAGGTCCATCATTGAGTTTATAAGGCTCCTCGGCCCACACACCGCCCCTGCATTTTGAAACTGGGTTAGAGGTGATCGAAAATCCCTACGAATTTATTTACAAACCAGTCGACGATTAAACTATCGATATATTGAATTTACCAATCTTACACAGGTCAAATGGTCCATGGTTATTGGGTTGTTCATTTCACTGAAGTCAATATCATATCATGTTTTCATGAACGTATATGGACCAATGACCATGCTTATATTATGCATGTATGGTCAATCATATTCTGGAGAAGAAGATGATAAGTTCTTGGGCAAAGTATGTTGAGGAACGTGGCGCAGCTGACCACATGAAGACAATAAGACACAAAATCGTGGAGGGCATATGTGGCCACAGAAATTTGTACTTAAATAATAAATAATGGTATGATCTACTACTCGATAAGGTTTGGCCAAAAAACATAATAAAGCAGCCATGCCATGTATGTTCATAGCACTAACCAGTCAATCAATCAAGCAAAGTTCCAAAGCACGAGCAGTGGGAGAAAGATTAAGCTAAAATAATAAATAATAAAAGTGAGGTAAAAAAAAGGCGAAACGGTCACGTGTAAGAGGCAGAAAGACACGGGTCTTTGTCTACAGCTAGTTACAATATTGTGTGATAGTGATAGTGATAGTGACTAACAAGTTAGCCATTATACGGTAGCTATCTCGTCTTCAATGCTCATAAGGTTCGTTCTACTGTAAGGAAATGGTGGATGTACCTGCGATAATATCGGCTCCACCACTGATATACTTGGATATGCTGTGGACCACCACGTCGGCTCCAAGCCTCGCCGGAGACACCACCATCGGCGCGAACGTATTGTCCACCACCACCGTGACGCCCTTCTCGTGGGCAATCTTGCAAAGTTCAGGGACGTTGGCCACCGTCAACGTCGGATTGGACATCGTCTCAAAGTACAACACCTTCGTTTTCCCTTGCACGATCTCCCTATTCACCATGTCCAAGTCCCTCACGTCCACAAACGTCGTCGTTATGCCACATGCCCTAAATTTTCCCAGATTTCTTATTGGGTTTGAAATTAGTTCAATCGACCAATTAATTCGGCGAATGCAACGTACCTGGGGAAGAAATGCGTGAGCAAGGCGTGGGTTCCGCCGTACAGCGTCCGCGACGCCACCACGTGTCCACCTGAGCTGCAGAGCTGAAGGAGGACGGAGGAAATCGCCGACATCCCCGACGCCGTGCAGTACGCCGCCTCGGTGCCTTCGAGCGCCGCCATGAGGCGTCCGAGGTTGAGGACCGTGGGGTTAAAGTGACGGCTGTAGATGAAGAAATCTCGGTCGGGGCCGAGCTCTCCCTCGAACATCCGCTTGAGGGTGTCGGGTTCCATCACGGTGAACGTCGCCGACGCCTCGATGGACATGTTAACGCCGCCGTGCTCGCCGAACTCGTGGCGGACGTTGGCCAGAGCCGCCGCGGGGTCGACGTCCGCATCGGCGGCGCCGTTGAACTTGTGGGATTTCTTTGCGGCGCACGACTCCCATTGGCCGTCGGCGGAGCCCGTACGCTTCTTGGTGCTTGCCACGTCAGACATTTGCGGGCGTTAATATTGATTTTTCTTTGTTTTGTGTGTGTATAGATTTTATTTTAGGTAGATGTTCGTATGGGTATGAGGAGCGTGATTTATAGGGGTGGGATCACATGAGGTTATTACACCAAGTACGTTATGAAATACGTAATTATGGAGGATTTGGATAAAGTTAATGGTGTCATAAAACACAGCAGATTTTGTGCAATTAATATCTTTGGATTATGAAATTATGAACTCGCAATAAGTACTACTCTCTCCCTCTCAAACCGTTTTGAATATTTAACGTTTTAGACATTTCTTTTTTGAGCAAAAAACTACCAACAACAATCAATATAATACTATTAAATATTCTTAAAGACGTGTCAAAAATACACTTTTTCACCTTTTAATGGTACTATATTATTAAAATATTTAATTTCTTAACCGTGCCATATCCAAATGTCCAAAATCGTCTGGGACGGATGTAGTATTTAATACGGGTAGATAATATGCCTTACAAAACAAACGTGCCATAGCCACCATCTACATCCGATAAGCTTATCGATCCACGTCGCATTTGTCCACGTGACTAAATATTTTTTTCTTCTAATTTCCACAATTTTATGTAAATTGTTTTGTTGCAAGCCACTGCAACCACGTATAATTTTCAATCGTTGCAATGTACGTTCTAGAGAAAACATTGTTCTTTGGTTTGCTTGAAAATGTAAGAGGACAAAGTGAAAATGAAGAAATATCAATCAAAGCGGCTAAGCTAATTTAATACGTGTACAACCAAAATACGAATCGTTCTTAACATCCTTCGGCTAATTTTAGTGACGCTTTTTGTTATCTGTTTTTTTTTCTTCTTCTTGAGCATTTTATTTTATTTTAACTATTTCTGCCCATCATGGGCTCTAAGGTTAAGGAAAGTCCACTAGAGGCCCAAATTGACACCTAACCTATTTATTTATCGATATCCAAGAAACTAAACTTACAACAAGGATGCAGTGGAAGAGTTTCACAATTCGATGTTAAAGGTAACAAACACCTTTTGCAGTTCAAGAAACGGAAAGAAAAAACATGGTATCTCTTACAGAAATTTCACCAATTTTAATTACACGTAGTAGCTACAAAGCTCCTCACTATGATCTGCTATGCACAAGAAAAGCCTCTCATAAGCCAAGCCCATCTTGCTCGCAGTAAACAACCTCAAAGCCCTTTCCCTACCCATCAACCCCTTTCGCCTGAGAACTTCCCTCCCATCTCTCCAAACCTCGTACAGAGCCGCCTTCAGAGCTTCCACGGTGGGCGAGAAAGTGTACCCTATCTCCGATCCTACGATCACCGAGCCAGTGATGCTCCTAAGCTTCGTGGCCATCAATGGCTTCCCTACCATCATAGCCTCCAAGAGCGTGTGGTCCAACCCCTGAGCTCGGAGCGTGGGGTTCACGAACACATCGATCCCATTGTAGAACCTTGCTAGCTGGGCTCGATCCAACGGTCCCAAGACTCGCACGTTGTCCGAACCTAAGTCCTTGTACCTCGCACCCCACGGACCATCTCCGGCCACTACGACGAGGACGCCGTCGCGAAAGTTGGGATCTTCATCGAAGATCTGATTTAGGGCTTCGAAGATCAATGGGTGTCCTTTGTCCTTGACCAGCCGCCCGGCCATTCCGAGGATCAGCTTCGTCTTGGGTCGTCGGCTGACTCCTAATTTCAGCCTGAAATCGTTGCCGAGCAATGGGTCGGGCTTGAATATGCCCTCGTCGACGCCGTTGAGGATGACGTGGACACGCTCTTCGGGCAGCATGTAGATCGTCTTGAGCACTTCGCCGACGTGGTCGCTGGTGGCCACGTGGTGGGCGTACCTTGGGAAGAACTTCACTTCTTCGACGACTTTCTGCAGAACTCTAGTACTCGATGATCGGTTGTTTGCTTCTTCTTTGTTGGGAGAGCTCAAGATCAGTTCTTGGATGATGTCCGAATGTATGGATTCGTAGCCGATGCCGTGCCAGCTAACGCCACGTTGCTGAGGTTCCTCGCCCTAGTGTGCATAAGCGCGACGCTCTCCGTGTGGACCACGTCGAAGTGCCGCCGCCGTCGGCCCGCCGTGGAGTTTTCCGACAGGAACTGGTGCCAGACGGTGGCTTGGTCGAGGTATCCGGCGGCCGTCGGTTTGGAGAGGTGAAAGTGCAGGTTTTTATCCTCGTTTTCGATCTTCTCATCTGACGAGGCGGTGAAGACGTGGACATGGTGGCCGCGCCGGGCTAGGTAGCGGTGGAGGGTCATGGCGTGGCGTTCGAGCCCGCCGGCGCGGTCCTTGTGGGGCCACTTCTTGACGAAGAGGGCGATCTTGAGGAGCCTCCTCGGCGGTTGATGGGAAGTGAAGTTGAGGAGGTTCCATGACTGTGGATGGGCGAGGAGGTTGAGTGGTTCTTGATTATTTTGGCTTTCGATTTGATTGAGGTTGTTGGGCTTTATTGGGAAGGAATTATTGCATCTAACGGAGAAATCTGACCAGTAAAGGAATACAAATAAAGAGAAGCAAGAGAAGAAGATGAGCAACTGGCAACTGAAGCGCAAGCTGAAGCATGACGACGACGATGATGTCTGATGATCTTTTCCGCCCATATATTTAGTAGCACCGTCAGAAGATTTTAAATAAAAAAAAAAAAATAGAAAGCTGTTGATTAACGAACGAAGGGCCTGCCAGCTTATTACTGTCTTTGATTTTCCATAAAGATGGAACCTATTTATCGTCTTCTACGTATGAGCTACTTACTTGCAAGAAGTTGACTTGTAATAATATTTTGTGATTTAATTAATAGCCTCGGATCATGAACACGACTAACTCTTGTGATTACGATGCAATTCATGGAGGTTTCTAGTCAACGCTATAGCGTAAGAAAAATATTTATTGTCACCTACTCTATTGCTAGTTTATGATATACCCATACCCATTACTTGTCTTCTTATCATTAATCAAATCAATACTATATATCTATTAGTTGGACCCATGGCTATAGCCTATAACGGTTCAATCCCACTTATATATATGACATAATTATATATTTTTGGGTATCTTAGAAGTCAACATCTGCAGCTTCAGTTCGGACCTGCAGTAAAACCAAGAAGATTGTCTGGCTTTGGGCTTAGAAAGCTTTCTTTTTCTTCGAACTGAAGTAAGAATATCTTATACATAAATAGTAGTGTATATCGTATATTATGCCTTATGGAAGTAAAATTCATTCAATAGCATTATTGTCACAAGCGGTACAAATATATAAATCTTGGATTGATTTTACGATCGATTGAGAGAAAGATCACATCAATCGATAGATAATGCGTAAGTGACAAAAATCATACGTAAACTACAGTATCAGTTCACGGGGCTTGCAAAGATGGAATCTTGATATGTGTAGTAATTCTACTCTTCATATTACAAGTTCATCTAACTCGATGAAAGACGTCACGTCACATATTCAAGGAAATCCCAAATAAAGTAAGATAATTCCCTCAAATAAAAATTCATAATCACGCGTGATTGTTGTACCAAAATGTCACAACTTACAACAATAAAACTGATATAGGAAGGAATAAAATCATGCAACTACTCATTTCCTAATCATTCTACAGTTTATTACTAAATATAAGCCTGAGGAAAATTACTCACCTATCCGCCGCACTGTAAGAAGTTGACCTTTTCAACACGGGGCATTCGGGTAATTTCCTCTTCGTCTCTACCAAGCTGCCGCTGAAGTACTCCTTCTCCTCCACTGGGATACCGACACGTGGCGCCCTGATCTTGTTGTACTGAGAGATCAACCCGAGTCCTAAACCCGGCCCGGCTCCGCAGTCCTTGAAGGAGACCGACCCGCAAGAGATGAGCTGCTTTAGCACTGACGATTTGGATTTGACGGAGCGATGGTTGTCGGGCGTCAGATCGGCCTCGGCGGTGGTCTCACGCCGTAATACGAGCCGTCCGTCGGCTTTCATCAGCGTTTCTAGGGTTTCGGGGCTGGAATCGGACGGCGGCGGAGATATCTCGAGCTCATCGCGATCTTTCGCCTTCTCGACTATCTCGCAGCTTACGTTTTTGTCACCTGCGGCGGCGCTACCTTCGCCGGAGGCATTCGGCGGATGGCGCCTTCGACGCCTGTGGTCGTCGGTCTGAGTGGCGGCGTCAGCAGCCGCTGCGGAAAATCTGGCGGAGGCTTCCGCCTTGTAGACGCTGTACTCATTGAGGCCGAAATCCACGGAGCTGCAGGACTGGTTCCTCCGCCGCCTCTCCGCCGCCGTCAAAGGACGACGGCGATATTCAACTTCGGCGCCGACAGCCGCGTCCGGCACGGCTGATGATTGGTCCCGGCGAAGAACATCAATCTCCGAGCCCTTGAGAACGTACTCGTGATTTCCGTGCGCCGGGTAGATTAAATCTCCCTCAGACAGATCGTGCCACACAAATCCATTCTTGTAGCTCCTAAAATCAGACATTACAATCCATCAATCAATCTTCACCAAAAGAAGAACAAAGATTATGGCAATTAAGTAGAAATCAATCAAGGGGTGAGAGGCTGCTGTACCTTTTGCAGGACCAAGAGTACATAGAAGCCATGCCTTTACCACGGAGCTCAGACAAGCGATTCATCACATCTGTCATACAGAGCCTGACGATCAATCAATCCCTTTTGAACAGAAAAAAACACAGCCAATCAAAAGATTTTGATGGCGATATTACCAGCGAGGAATAGGCCTTGAGGAGATGAAACTGTGACCTCCATGAAATGAGGATGCTCAAGCTGGCCTTTTCTTGAGAGATAATACACAACAGAGGCAACCCTCTTCACCTTGGCGCCGACACTATTCGAAGGTAATGCATTTGCTCTACTCTTGTGATCATGATCTGGGCTTGCATTACTACTTTTAACAGCATCCCTTCTCTGCTGATCCATCGTCGATAAATTTGCTGAAGCTATCTCATGTTTTTCTTATGATCTATCAGTATATATGTAGAGGATTAGGAGGTGTGAATATTTGACAGGGAAGGAATGGTATGTGATGGGTGTGAACGTGGGGAGATTCAAAGAAGGATGCGGGGGACAACAGCTAACATACAAATGTGTTTTCTGCTGACTTGTGGTTTTGGATTTCAGTACTCTTTGTCACTTACTAACTTTTTTATTTCCAATATAGTAAGATTTATGGGGAAAAGATGTAGCAAGTAATTGCATTGTTGGAATGTCTTGATTACATTAGTTGACTTACAAGGACATTAGACCAAAAAGGAATTAGGTTTTTGGGTCGGTTCTTCAATGATTTCGGTCTTCGTAGGAATTTAATGAGAAAGCTACGACACGGTCTCCGATTCATGAGTTTGTAATTATTAATTTTACCCAAAATAAGATGGAAGCAATACATCCAAAGTAGTTGACTGTCTTTGACTTCACTAAACTAAACTCCTTTACTAAACTAATTGCGTTGTCCACATTAACTCGGCCACAAATTTCACGAGTAGGCTGTCGCGTGCATCTCGTCCGTTGAACAACCCATCGTCATCTAACGGTTGAGAATGTTTTCTTTCATCATACCATCGTCCACTCTTTGTCTGAACAGTCGTTTAATATGGCATGATGATTAATAGTACTCAGTGTAGTGATTATTCGATATAACCTTATCGTCATTCATAATCATCATCATCCTCATCAGTTGCTGCGGAGAAAAGTAGGTAAGAACTTATTGAATGTTTAAAGTAGGACAAGGCTTATTTAATGAATGTGGATTGTGGAAGCTAACCTCTTTAAGTGGAGAAACGACTGGTTAGAACACAGCCCACAAGTTCTCTGAATGGCTAAACTTCAGAAAACGTACCTCTTCTTCTACAATTTCTTTCAGGCGTTTGGATGGTAATAACGAATCGATTTATTCTTCTTTTGCTGTTATGTATAAGAAGAGCAGTGATAGTTCGTAAATTTTGTGCAGGACGGTGTCTCTATTCAGAATTTCGAGCAATTTTTTAACCACCAAATCTGTCAGTGGTGCTTATTCTTCTGCTGGTGAATTAGTTTGTGAGTGCTTTTTAATTACACATTAAAGAGTAGAGTTTAATGGGTTCAAGAATGGGGTTTTCATATATTTTCATGTGATCCATACATTGTCCTTTCTTGCAATCCTTTCCTTTTTCTTCCTTAATCGGCGTCAAGGCCTGTTGCAAGCTCTCGCATTTCTGGAAGTTATTCATGGAGCTATAGGTAATAAAAAAACCAAATAAGCAACCTTTACCTGTTTTGCTCTTTAGTTATTTTTAGAAGTTTCCTATTCAAGGAATTGTTCCAAGCGGAGTGCTTCTTCCTCTGATGCAATGGGGTGGAAGGACTCACTTTTTGTTCGCCATCGTTCGTGGGATTCCAAAGGCACATATATGATCTAACTCGAACATAACCATCTCTGCTTATTTAATTTGCTTCAGGAGCTTCTTAGCCTTATCTTGAGATTGTAACTTTACTATTTAGGTTCAAGAGCTGCCATCAGTCTTCATTACTTTCGTCGCTTGGAGCATGTCTGAGGTAAGTTCAGCTGCGATTTTCACCTACTGTTCAAAAGATATCTGATGATTGAATGCATTATGGGGATATAATGTAGGTGATTAGGTATTCACATTATGCACTCAACTGCTTTGGCACTTCGCCAGATTGGATAACTTGGATAAGGTATGAACTATGAGGCTGTCTGGTCAAGAAAGGTCATTTATTCATCCCATCACTAACATATGTGTTATGTATGATATATTCCCAGATACAATGCATTCATCGTCTTATATCCCATTGGAGTTTTCGCTGGTGAAAGTAAGTTGATCAATACAACCTTAAAACTCCCACCTCTATCGTTACAAAAGGCAAACTAATCCTTGATTCCTACCAATGTTCAGTGTGGCTCATGTATCAAGCGCTTCCCTTCATAAAGGAAGAAAACCTCTACGCAGATAGCTTCCTCCCTTTCAGCTATTACAACTTCGTTGTGGTGCGTATGATCTGATTCTTAGATTGACTTCCTTCGTTACGTAGAATTGTTACTCTCCATCGCTGTTTTTTGTTCGCTGTAAGATTACCGCTTTCATTATCTTGCAGGGTTTGCTCGTGTGCTATCCGATTCTGTGGCTGAAACTTTACGTGCATCTTTTTAAGCAGCGAAGGTCCAAATTGGGAAAACAACGCAAGACGAAAAGCAGCTGATATGATATGAGCATGTCATTTGTATTAGTAGGGAGGGACTTGCTGGTTATATTTTTTTAGCAGAATTAAGAGTGTGTGCGTGTGCTTTGGACATTATATTTAATGAAGTAATAAAGTACTGTGACACGAGAAGTTTTTTCTTGCAAAGAAAACAGAGGTTCAATTTCATTGTAATATAAAAAAAGAGACAAATCGAATAGTTATTGGGCCCATTTTAAGGCTCAAAATAGTATTTAAATTAAGTCGGTGACGGGCGTTTAAGCCCAGTCTTCAAAATGCGCAACTCTTTTGAGGGAATTTTACGAAACGCTCCTTGATCTTTTTTTTCTTACGAACATATTTTAATTTATAGAACAGAGAACATCGGTTGCAATTGCAATACAGAGATTGGGGAATAAATAAGAAACGAAACTGAGGACGGAAAAAGCAGAGAGAGCATCAGAAATCACTCAAGAATCTAATTCAAAGAGCGGGAGGAATAATATGAATCTCGGGGACGGCGGAGCAAGAGGAGGTGCCGAACGCTCCAATGCCGAGGCCGACGAGAACTCGAGCTTCGGTAATTTGGCGATCTTTTGCGTTTTTTTAGAGTAAAAAACCCTCATGTTAGGGTTTTTCTTGCGCATTCGTAATGGTTCGTGGACTTGGCAGAGGATGATGATGAGGACTACGAGGAGGCTGAAGGCGGAAACCGCCTCTTCGGATTCATGTTCGGGAATGTTGATGATTCTGGTGATCTTGATGCTGATTATCTTGACGAGGTTGTGTAGCCTTTCGTCTTTATTTATTTATTTTTTTGGGGGAGGGGTGGGTTCCTGAGTTTTTGTTCCTGCTAAAGAATGAATGTGAAGGTTTGAGAACAAGTTATGCAGTTATTCTTTCTTTAACTATTCGATTGGAGGGGATTCTTGATGTTTTCAGTAACTGAAAATAGCTAAGGAAGGACAAGCTTTGTGTCGTTGCTTTTGATTGTAAAAAGAATGTAAAATTTTTCACAGGGAAAAAAAGTGAATTTCTATCTTCTTCTGCAGTGACATATTTAAGTTTTTAGACTTCACGAATGCTAAAAAATTTAATTATTTGTTGCAGGATGCGAAAGATCATCTTGGAGCTCTGGCGGACAAGCTTGGTCCGTCCCTGACTGGTATAGATGTATGGAATCATTATTAACATAGTACAATTATAAGTAGATGTTACGTGTCAACTGAAGTTACTTCATTTTTAAGATTAATTTATTATGATAAGTAGCTTGGTTTACAATTACATACCTATTTTCATTTTGCGATGCTGAAAATACATCTTTTCTTTTCCTATTTTTAATTATCAGCTCTCGGAAAAGACGCAGCGTGCTTCAGATGCAGCAGATCAAGGTGATGATACATATCAGGCAACATTTTATTGAGTTTCAGCTATTATTTATTTCTTTCTTGCATTCATCCTTTGTTAAGTTAGTTTTGTTTCCCGGTGAGAGCTTTAGACTACTGTTGTTTAGAACCTTCAACCGATAATACTACCTAGATTCCACCTGCTTCTGTTGTACTGCCTCAATGAGTTTGTACTTTGTAATAAATTAATAATTATCAGTGATGATCATATATTTACTTCTGCCGTTATTCATATTTCATGGTGCCGGGCCTGATCTTGTTTAAAGCTTTATTTTCCTCCATTTTACCTATTACAGATTATCGGAAGAAGGCAGAAGATGCTATTGATTACGAAGACATAGATGAGGAGTATGATGGACCCGAGGTTGAAGCTGCTACCGAGGAGGATTTTGTCGCTGAGAAAGTGTTAGTAACTTCAGCGGAAAACAGAACTTCTGTGTTTGACGATGAAAATTATGACGAAGAAGATGATGATTTGGAAAAACAAAACATTTTGGTGGAAGCCAATGCTACAGGTAACTGTTTTCCCAGAAGGCTCAACTTCATGTCAGAATTTAGATCCGCGAGCTTGCTTTTTTGAGTGAAATTTCTGGTTTATTTCTCTAATGTTGAGTTGCATGCTCTATAAGTAGCAATTTGGACCTTGACCTGTTAATTTGCACAGACCGATCGTTCTTCGTTGGTTATGAGTTGGTCCATGAGATGTAAGCTAAAACATGTAACTGGTAAGGGTGAAGTATTATCCTCTCTTTATTGAATAAAATTTATCAAATGCATCCTTTCCAATTGGATATCTGTATCTACTTGCTATCATCTGCAGCTGATCGCTTAGTTGTAACTTGTGTGAGAATATGTTCTTTTTGTGATGGATGATAATTAGATGGGTCAATCCAGTAGTTTATCGCATATTCTCATGAAAATGTTGTACAAATAATTATACCTTTTTCTTTTTTTTTCTCAGATGAGAAGACTTATGCCCAGGAAGAACTTTCTCAACAGATTAGCCAGCAGGAAAACAATGATATGCTTGAAATGGAAAACTCAGATAGTGAAGAACCTGAGGAGGTAAGTGCGTTGTTATTATCCATTAACCCCTTATCAAGGATATCCATTGTTTTCGGAATCCCTTGTTAGTTTCCTGCCAATCATTTAGTTCAGATACCAATTTTATGCCTTTTGGTTATTATCATCTCGTACAAATACTTCTTGATTCATTCCTTGCTCGATAACCTATTCGAAGCAGCAATTGCTGGTACACTGTTCTAACTAGTTGTGGCAAGTTAGTAATATTCATTGTATATTAGTCGTTGTCAGGTTGAATATCTTCTTTCCAATTTGAATTTAATTAGTTTGTCGCAACCACGTGAAGCAGGATGACTCAAATGTGTCAGACAATTCAATGAGTGATGATATGTCTTCAGTTCTTCCAGTTCTTTATGAGGAAGATGGAAAGGCAATATTGAAATTCTCTGAAATTTTTGGGATTCGTGAACCCATAAAGAGGGCAGAGAAACGGGAATCCTATATCATATCTAGAGGTATGCATAGTTTGTATCAGCTGTCGTAATCGTCTGAAGCTGTGGTGTCAACCTTGTAGTCCAAGTAACAAATCTCTTGAGGCAATTCCTTTCTCAAGTCTAATTTTATTAATTTGTGCTGAGTTAATTGGAGTAATTGATATTGGTGTTTAACATGAAAACAAAAAAAAATTTCATACCTGCAATGTCGTGTCACTTTCTTGTTATATTGCTTAATTGATATTTCTGCACTATTAAATTGCTCCTGATATATCTGAACTACAAACTTTCTCCTGATAGACAAATACAAGTCCATGAATCCCTACGATATTGTTGAGGAAGATGAAGGTGGATACTTGGAGGTGCCCTCCAAAGATGTGTCTTGGATGAGACGATTTCATAGTAGAAGTGATGCTTATATGTTGAATGACGAGTGTGAGACAAAATCTGCAACCGTCAGGGAAAGTGGAACAATATGGTCTTCGGAAACGGGTGACAGGAGGAAGGATAATTGTGCTTTAGCTGAACCAATGAAAGCAGATACACCCCTACGCACTCTTTCTGAACAAATCTTGCACTTCTCAGACCAGTTGTGTCCTCTCGATCAAGAAAATTGGGAAGATAGAATTCTTTGGGACAATTCTCCTTCGCTTGGTGACAGTTTTGTAGAGACATGTGAACTGTCTGGTCCTGATTCTGACATAATTTCTGATGATAAAGTGAATAGAGCAAAAACCAAACCGCATACGCGTCAACCGAAGCTTCAAAGTGAGGCTCACGATAACGACCATGCCTCTTTTCTCCATAGCTGTTCCATTTTGGTTGAACCATTTGGCTCGCACAACTATTCAAGGGATACCACCGACCTCCCTATGTATGAAAATAGAAGTAATCCCCAACTACTCAGGTTGGAGTCAAACGTGGAACCTGAAGGTGTAAATGATGTTTCAAATGAAGCAAAAGTTTGCAGCGAAGCCATGAGGCGCTTTAGTCAGCTCACTTTGCAAAACAGGGACGTGCTGAATGGTAGCTGGTTGGATCGTATTGTGTGGGAGCCTGGTCAACCTGTTGCTAAGCCCAAGCTAATTCTTGATCTTCAGGATGACCAGATGCTTTTTGAAATTTCGGATACTGACGATGATAGACATCTACAGCGTCACGCTGGGGCTATGATATTAGCCCGTTCTCTATTGACGGGCAGTGGAAATTCACCTGTGCAGCATCGTGGAATTTCAGCACCTGCAAAGTTTAATATCTCTAATGACAAGTTCTATTCAAGTAGGAAATCATCGCAGCAGCTAAGATCTCATTCCAAAAAACGAAGCATTCATGGGCTCAAAATTTTGCATTCAGTACCTGCACTTAAGCTGCAAACTATGAAAGCAAAGTTAAGCAAGTAAGACAATTTCTAGTCTTATTTAATTTAGATATCTATAGCGATTTTAATCTGTGTCACAAACCAAAAATCAATTTTTTGCCTTGTTTCTGCTTATGTGTTGTAGCGTCACGTTGCATGTTTTCCAGCCATTTTATTAACAATGTATCATTTAGAACTATTTTCTTCTGATCCTGCTAAGATTTTTGTCCATTAGCAAATGTGTGGCGTACGGTTTCTTGAAGCAAACTTGTATTTACCTAAACAACTGGTTTATATGGCAATTTTTTTGATATTGAGTGCCTTTTGGTTGCAAACCTATTGCTCTTTCAGCAAAGATATTGCGAATTTTCATCGGCCTAAAGCTATATGGTATCCCCATGACATCGAGGTGCCGTTTGTGGAGCAAGGAAAATTTTCATCTGGGGGGCAGATGAAGATCATTGTTAAAAGTTTGGGTGGCAAAGGAACTAAACTCCATGTGGACCCAGATGAAACTATCTCCACAACTAAGGCAAAAGCATCAAAAAAGCTAGGTACGTTTGCGCATTGAGATATCTATTATCTGTTGTTTTGGCCATAAACCTCTCAAATATAATCAGCATCCATGTTTATGCCTCTTATATATATATATATATATATATATATATATATATATATATATATATATATACACACATATATCTCACTATGACTGGAAGTATGGTTTACTCTATTGGTGTAGACTTTAAACTATCGGAGCCAGTGAAAATTTTCTATTCTGGGAGAGAGCTTGAAGATAGCAAAACGCTTGCTGAACAATACGTTCATCCGAATTCTGTCTTGCACCTTATTCGGACAAAAATCCATCTGTTACCCAGGGCACAAAAGCTTCCGGGCGAGAACAAGTCGTTGCACCCCCCAGGGGCATTTAAGAAAAAATCTGATCTCTCAGTGAAAGATGGGCATGTTTTCTTGATGGAGTAAGCTATTGAGATAATGTCTTTACAATTTGCTCCATAAACGTCTGTTATTACTTTTTTTCAGATCCTGTCATGATTTGTCCCACTTTGGCCATGAATAACGTGAAACGACATATTAAAGTTATCTTGAAACTATAATGCTTAGTGAAATGGCATTTTAATAAATTTTATCAGCTGCTCTTTATGAAAGTATCTAATGTAGTGTTTACCCAATGAAGTTATGCATATATATTTGGCCTGTATTATTCTTTTGTCTGTTCAAGTTGGGTTATCCTTTTCTTTTAGTTGAACCAAGCATGTGATGGCTGATCTGCTCACCTTACATTGTTTCCAAATGTTAGTCAAACGATTGTAGCAGAAAAGTTACATCTTGGAGACATGAAATATAGCAAATTGAAGGGAACACACTGAGAAGACAGTTGTTTGTTACATGCCTTTTGCAATGATATTGTCAATCATGCACAGAATTATAATTAATTTCTATTCAGGTACTGTGAGGAAAGACCTTTACTTCTTGGAAATCCGGGAATGGGTGCTCGGCTCTGTACATACTATCAAAAATCAACACCCAGTGACCAGAATGGAAACTTAATGCGGAATGCAAATACCGGTTTTGGGAGTATTGTCGTGCTTGATCCTGCTGATAAATCCCCTTTCTTGGTGATATAAAACCTGGCTCTAGCCAATCAGGGATTGAGACTAACATGTATAGGGCCCCTATATTTCAACATAAAGTACCGTCGACCGATTACCTTTTGGTGAGGTCTGCAAAGGGGAAGCTTTCCATCAGACGCATTGACAGGATTGATGTTGTTGGACAACAGGTTATCTTGATTTCCTTTCTCTATCGTTAAACCATCGTTTTTACCTCTATTTTTGTCTGTATGTGTTCATATTGCATATTTATTTGGTTCTCTACATTGCATTAAACAAGTATGTTGGTCCTAATGTTGCCCATTGTGCTGTGTCATGGACTTTTGTATTTTTGGACAGGAGCCTCACATTGAAGTAATGACTCCTGGATCTAAGGCGGTTCAGCTCTATATCATGAACAGGCTATTGGTGTATATGTACCGGGAGTTTTCTGCTTGTGAGAAACGCGGTGTACGTCCTTCAATACGTGCGGATGAGTTCTCAAAGTTCCCTATTGGTACTGAGGCATTTCTTAGGAAGCGATTGAAAAATTGTGCTGACTTACAGGTAAATGTCTTTGTCTATCAAGTGTATCTATTGAAAAATTGTTTCATTAACCTGTTCATGGTGCATCAATCGTTGATATTCTGCTAGAGAGAACGAACTGGGGATTTTATTTGGGTTATGAAACGCAATTTCCGCATTCCATCGGAGGAAGAACTGAGAAGGATGGTGACACCTGAAAATGTGAGTGTATCATGAATGTGCCTCTATGTTCAAAGTTCCGAGTCCTCTATGTTCAAAGTTCATTCAAGTTTATGTCTTATATTTCTCGAATTATATAATAACCAGAACCTGTTCTTGCATGCAATAGGTTTGTGCCTATGAGAGTATGCTAGCTGGCCAGTATAGATTAAAACGATTGGGAATTACAAGTCTGACTCTTCCCACGGGCATTTCATCTGCTGTGAATCAGCTTCCAGGTGAAGCTCTTCCTCTAGCTGCTGCATCACACATTGAGAGAGAGCTATTGATAACACCATGGAACCTGAGCAGTAATTTCGTTTCCTCTACGAATCAGGTAAGAGTTAAGGCTTCTCTAGTAGTTTTTCCCCCTTAAAACTGGTTTGTGTTTATATTGCATCAGAATTTGTAAACTGAGCCTGGTATGCTTTTTGTTTTTAATTTTTATGAATCAGGTGTGATACTCACGCTAAATGTTTATATATGTATTTATGTTTTGGTTCGCAGGACAGAGAAAATATTGAGCGCTTGGAGATTACTGGTATGGGTGATCCATCAGGAAGGGGCCTCGGTTTCAGTTACGTCCGTGCGACTCCTAAGGCAGTTGCAAATACAGTGACAAAAAAGAAAACTGTTGTTTCCAAAGGAACGACTGTAACTGGAACAGATGCTGACCTGCGTAGATTGAGCATGGAAGCTGCAAGAGAGGTGTGTCCTGAAATATGACATTTATTTATGTCCTGAAGTAGTGTATTAACTTGCAATATGCTCACTGTGTTTGTAGCTTCTCCTCAAATTCAATGTCCCTGAGGAGCAGATTGCAAAACTAACTAGGTGGCATCGAATTGCTCTTATACGTAACCTATCTAGTGAGCAAGCAGCATCAGGTGCGACAGTCGATCCAACAACAGTTAGCAAGTTTGCCCGTGGACAACGTATGTCCTTCTTGCAACTACAGCAGCAGACCAGAGAAAAATGTCAGGAAGTATGGGATCGACAAGTTCAAAGTTTGTATTCTGGTGATGGAGAAGAGAACGAGAGCGAAGCAGAGGCTAATAGTGATTTAGATTCATTCGCTGGAGATTTGGAAAATCTTTTGGATGCGGAAGAACTCGAAGAAGGTGAAGAGGTCAATCATGAATCTAAGCCTGGAAGCATCGATGGTGTCAAAGGGTTAAGAATGAGGCGACTTACCTATCAAACTCTAACAGACAAAGAAATTGAAGATGAGAAAGCTGAAGCAGAAGAGCTACGCAGGATTCTCATGGAAGGTAATACATTTTTTTGGCGCTTTTTCTGTTTCCATTATGTTTGGATGTTATTTTTTAAACCTGAGCTGCATTACCGTTGATACTTATTTTTCAGATGACGAGACTGATCGAAAAAAGAAAAAGAAAGCAGATGCTGTAGTAGGAAAAACTGGTGCGTCCTTTAAGCCTAAGCATGATCCACACAATGCCTATAGAATCAAAAGTCCTGCTCCCAAGGGAATTGCTGAGGTTCCCTTTGTACCTCCGAGGAAAATCTCTATGGATCACAAAGAGGTCCGTGCTGCTGTCCCGCACTTTGACATCTATTAATTAAGTTCGGAAAAGTCATGACCTTGAAATTTGAATTTCTGATGCAGGCAGATAGCTTGATGATGCCTAGAAACAATCTTGTGGGGAAAATGAAACCGAAGAGAAAAGATGAGATTGAACAAACAGGATTGCTAAACAAAAAAATTAAGATATTGGGTGATGGGATAGTGGTGAGTTTGCTTATGATTCATATTGAGCTTGTTTCGTTTCTCTTGCTGAACACAAGTTGTTAACTGAATGCATTAATAGGGGATCAAGGAAAAGAAATCAGCTAGAGATAGTTTTATCTGCGGAGCATGTGGTCAGGTACACACCTTTTCGATGATCTTAAATATTGTGCGGAAAGGATTCAATATTCTTAAATATTGTCTATATCTCATTACTCTTTTGTCGTTGATCCCTCAGCTTGGTCATATGAGGACCAATAAAAATTGCCCCAAGTATGGCGAGGATTCTGAAACACGAAATGAAGCCATAGATTTCGACAAGTCTTTAGTCAGGCCTAATTTAGCTGATCAGGCCGAGCAGAGCCACCAAAAACCTTTTCCGAAGAAGCTACATGTAAACGGGTTGAAAATTGCTGGAGCAGAGTTAGGAATGGAAGATGATAAATTGACGACTCCTAGGGCAAAGTTTCTCAAGGTGAAATGCAGTGGTTCCACTGACATGCCCCACGATAAACTTACATCCCCTGACTCACAGGGTTCTGATCGGCCATTTATGACAACAACCTATGCTGATCCTGGGAACAAGTTTAAAGTTAACAAAGTAACTTTTTCTAGCAAGGCGAGGTCAGAAGATGGGCTGTCTGAGCCACATAGACCCTCCATCGTAATAAAGCCACCGGTCGATTCAGATAGAGATCAACCTCCCAAGAAGATTATATTCAAGCAGTCCAAGGAGCTTTACAATCAGGACGACAACAGCCAAGATGGGAGCTTCGGGTTTGACTATCAGAAAACTAAGACTATGAACGAATTATCTGGTTCAAATCCACATTTCGAGATCGAAAGCCATTTCGAAGGTGAGTGGTCACGCATGAGGCATGTAGACGGTGGTAGTAGCCAGTGGTTGGTGGGCGGGGAAGTGGAACGGGCCAGAACATATGAACCCCAACCCACGTTTGAGTTGCCTAGGTATGAAGAGGACGTTCGTAGAGAAAGAGAAGAACGCCAAAGAGCTAACGCAAAGAAGAAAAAGAAAAGAAAGATGGAGGAGGCAAAGGACGATTATTTGGACGTTTCCACTCCTAGAAGCAACAACATGAGATCGCTAGAGAGAGAAAGAACGACGAGGGCTCGTCCTGAACCTTCATCTGTGAAGCAGACTCGTGAATTTTCTCATGCTCCGAAGCGACGGCGTGGAGGAGAGGTATTTGTTACATCATTCGTTGTCTTGCTTCGTAATTTCCCGTTCGAATATTGCTATTTATTGGTAAGAACGAAGTGATACACACTAGCACAAGTTCTTGAACGTTGATGCTGAAGTTGCAAATTCATTTGATTTCTTACACCTGTTTATTATAAGAAGTTTCTCACTGTTGAAGCATTATTATTGTTTTCTTAATACCAGGTTAGTCTGTCCAACCTATTGGAAGCCATAGTAGACACTCTAAGAAACAGGATAGAAATCTCATACCTTTTTCTGAAGCCAGTGACTAAGAAGGCAGCGCCCGATTATCTTACAATCATAAGTCATCCGATGGATTTGGCTACGATAAGGGATAAGGTGAGGAGGATGGAATATAAGAACCGCGACGAGTTTAGGCACGACGTCTATCAGATCGTCTACAACGCTCATAAATACAACGACAATCGAAATCCAGATATTCCTCCCCTTGCTGATCAGCTTTTAGAGCTTTGTGATTATCTGTTAGACCAATACCAGCAAGAGCTCGATGAAGCTGAAGCTGGGATTCTAAATGACTGATGATGAGTTGGGTAAATTTTTCTTTTAGCATAGATATAGTTAGCTGTATTAATCTTGTATTTTTTACTAACTGATCAGATGCATGTTGTGTCAAATCATATACACTTTTTTTTCTTTTTTTTTTCTAGGATATACTGGATTATATCTTCTAATTATTGTGTATGAATATGAATGAATGTACAGATATCATTGTAATAGGACAGTCGTTATTTGTATTTTATGCGTGTTCAACATATAAATATATATATATTACTTCATGGTTTGAGTTAATTGTAATTCAATGTGTTTCAAATGGCTTTTTATTTTAATTATTTAATAGAAATTCTGTTTATACTAATATAAAAATAGAAATTGATTAAAAAGGGTAAGATAAAAAAGAAAACTTAAATTAGAAGAATAAAAATTGTAGGGTAAAATAGTAATTATATGTTGGGCTCTGGTCCGAGATGTTGGGCCTAGATCCGTGCTTTCGGGCCTAACCATCGCCCCTTGTCCATTGGGCCCTTCTATTAGGGCTCGATCGGCACCGTCTTTATCTAATCTGCAAGCCACGTGACTCACCACGTGACTTCATTTTTCAGCACGGAATTTGGGCCGAAGCCCAATTATAAAGGTCCAGAATAGCCCAATATTGTCGATTAAACATATTTTGCAGGAAGCGGACCCCATTGCATTTATCTGTTCTGTAAGCCACGTCCACGTGACTCACCACGTGACTTGCGTTTTTTCGGCACAGAATTTGGGCTAAGGCCCATAACTAGAGGCCCAAAAAGCCCAATTATGTCAATTTGCAGGCAGCAAACCCCATTGTCCCACCAGCACTCTATCTGTTAGCCACGTGAGTCACCCAAAAAAGCCAATTACGTCAATTAAATACATTTACTTTCAATTGGGCCCTCCCATTTGGGCTTTCTCCGTGATATTGGGCCTATGACAATCAGCCCCTTGTAAAAATCGCCTAAATTATTTGGGTCCAAATCAAAACAATTATTTTACCAGGCCTTACGGCCCCACAACGAGTCGTGTTAAATAATAAATTTGCTGTAATAACATGAACAGCTAAATCTCAACCATCTCAAAGTGCAGCGACAATCCAACTTGGAATGTAATCGCGACCCCACTCACTCACAAATCAAACTTCTTGGGTTTGTTTTCTGGGTTGTGCTTTGAAGAAGAAAAAAAAGAAGGAAGAAGAAGAATGGCTGCTTATGCTGCTTTAACATCATTACTAAATGTTGTCAAGCAGATCCAAGAATATGCTCAGCGCCTGATTATGCTCGACCCCCAACAGATGGAATCTTTAGGCCAAAATCTTGCAAACATTTCTCCAGATTTATTCACATGGAGGCTCAGAAAGGCAGAAACCACCATGGAGGATCAAATCGCAGAAGCTGCGTATGCAGCTAAAGATCTAATAGTATGGCGCATTGTCAGTCAGGTTCTCGCTGGAACACACTGTGATTTGAGCTCAAATTCTGCTCAACTATGCAACCTTGATAGAAAGTTAGATGCTATCAAGTGAAGGGTTGATGAGGATATTACCAAAGAGAATCAAGGATTTGTTAAAGTTCAAACTTAAGGAGGTTCTTCACCTCGATCTGCCGACGATAGGAAGGTTACTACAGTGGTGGGCGTCGACGAAGAGCTGCTTCGTGTCATGGACTGGCTCGCTGGAGGCAACCGTGCACAAATCGTATCGTACGGATGGGCGGAATAGGCAAGACAATGCTCGCCCGATATGCGTAAGAAAAGACCTTAATCGTAAAGCATTTCGATATTCGCATTTGGGTCGCCGTATCTCAACAATTACCAGGCATAGGATTCACCTGGCAATGGTTTCGTGCCTGAAAGGGAAAGAGAGTCAGAGTGAAAGGGTAAGATAGTTCGGAGTTAAGCAAACAGGACGAAAACCAATTGGACAGACACTTCATCAGAGTTTGTCGGGAAGGAAGTACCTGGTCGTAATAGGTTGTCAATGGGGCGGGGATCCCCGTCCCCGCGGGGATCCGCGAATAGGACGGGGAATCCCGCTAGCGGGGTGGGGACGGGGAAACATTTTCCCCGCGGATATCAACGCCCCTTTCTCACCCCGTCGATAATAAAAATCATATATATTATATTCATTAATATTATTTAAGATAAACATATTAAAATATACTTGGAAATATTAAATAATATAAATAATATTAAAAGAATAATATATTGAATTTTTTGTAAAATAGTGACGGGGAATCCCCGTGGGGCAGGGATCCGCGGGACGGGTCGATTTTGTCCCCGTTTGCCTCGCAGGGACGGGGACGGGGGTTAGATCCCTGCCCGAACCCGTGACAAGCCTAGTCGTAATGGATGACGTGTGGAGCATCGAACCTTGGGATCATTAATGATAACATGTATAATAAAAATATAAAAGAATCGAAATCCTTTTTGTGGGTAGTTTTAACTTCCATTTGGATTGCGAAGCTTGAAGGGGTAATAGACATGATATACGTACATATAATGAGGTTCACAAACTCGCTCAGGCAACTGTTCCAATTTGATTTAACATTTCATGTAATCCTGAAACTCGTGGACTTTCCAGTAGCCTGCAGTTTGGGTAACATATTAAGTCAGATTCTATTCAATGAATTTGCCTGCAAAAGCAACATTGACATCGAAGAAGAGACATAAGTACCAGGTATGGGTGTTTGATTATTGAGATGGAACTACCAATGTTCTCATGGGGTCTCGAAAGCAGAAGCCTAACATGTGGAATGTTCTTCCAACTCTCTCCTAATGCTGGTTTGATGGTACCACCCTCACCAGCGACCATATGGTTCGTTATCTGGACATACAAGTCGTTAGCAGGGCGTATGCTAATTTATGTGCCTAGATGGAAGCAATTTATTTCCATCAATAATTCTTAATCAGCTGTATATGTAGAATCATTTGCCTGTGATATGATTTTGAACACTTCTACTGTTTCAGAAGATAGACTAGATTTGCATTTAATTTATCTGTTAACTGAATGGAGATTAGGTCTCATCTGTCAAGTTTTGCACCTTTATGAATTCGAGATCAAGTCTGGTTTCGAGAAAGACAAAAAGAATGCAATATAACTTTTACCACAACGGAGAGATTATGCTGCTGTGCCAATTCTTTCAGTAGGAAGCCAGCAGCAACCATCAAGCCATGTCCTGTGCTCAAGCCAAGCAAGAAAAATTAACTTCAGCGGAAAGATAGCATATTCTACAGAAAATCTGATTTCTGAAATTTATATTTTTATAGGCAGATACAATTTTGTGGTTATCATCTATCGATTACATCATATCTATGTCAAACAAAGAGAAAATTGTCCAGATCATATGGTAGAAAGATGTACCGTGTCCATCACCACCTCGAAGAACTGGAGCTATAAGTAACGACAGTGAATCAACAATAAGAAACCTGATCCTGCAATGCATCTGCAAAGCTATTTTTTCTTTATAACAAAAAACAAATGCATATCAAACACTTCACAAGCAGCAGAGAGAGCTGCAACAGAACCGTGAAAGAAGAAGGTCAAAACCTGAAGTTTCAGATCATTAATCAGCTGACGGAGCATATCTACAAGGGTAGAGATGTCAAATACAGAATGACACACTATACTTCTCATTACTTGTTCAACATGATTGTTTGCCTGCAGGAAATTAAAATACGGCCTAATTGTATTAAATATCGACAATTTGGATAAGTGTATAAAAATGCCTGAGGGATTATTCAGCCTGGGTTCATCTTAGAAATGACATCCACTGTGCCTATACGTTAAGGTTGCTATAAAACTGATCATTCAGTATCCAGCCACCGAAATTTGTGAATCACGATGCAATCAAGCTTTTGTAATAATGGTACTGAAACACCTGACATCTATACATTACATTAATCATCAGAATGTTTCCCATTTCAACTGACTTTACTAACAGAAAAGGGCTAGAAGTTGTACCCACTTCTTACCTCATATTTCGAACAATCCGATGACTGAATGATGAATTGCGCAATTCGTTTTGCAGAAAAGGAGTTGCCTGAGTCAAAGTACAAAACCTTGCCTGTTCGTGCGACATTCGCCGAAGCTTGAAGGCAAATCTACAAAGCAAAGTCATTGAGGTGAAAAAAAACTCTACAAGCAAACACATTATGACCATATTTATATAATAATCTTGTTAGAGAATCGTACTTGAGTTTTCCCAGAAGAAGAAGGCCCAACTAGCTCAGTTACATGGCCCTCCCTTAATCCACCTTCTAGAAGAACGTCAATCCTACATCAAATCGAAGTCATCATCTGGTAAGACATGAGAAGATAAGAGTCACATCAAGCTTACCATTCACATCCAGTGGATAGAACACGCTCGTTTCTTTCAGCATCTTCTAATAACGTCAAACCATTCGTAATACATGGATGGTGATTGTCTATTATACATAACACCTGAGCAATCCCCTAACATTCGATGAGTATAACTATCAGCAATTGGAAATCTGCGGCGGACGAATCCTATGGAAATATTCACAACAAGAGGGAGGAGACGCGACCTGTTTCAACCTGTCTCGAGTATAATACTGTTCAGCAGAAGTGGATAGCTTCTCGAGATCATGAACGAGAAAATCTTCGACTGCAAAAACGCATCGGAAAAAGGCATCCTCATTCAACAAAGTAATCAGAGTCGAATTTTTCTAATGTCTAAATTTAGGGTGAAAAACACATGAATTTCGCAAAATAACGAGCAGAGTGAGACGATCCAATCCAAACTTCACCAGAAGCACAATTGACATACGATAAGGTTCTCGTGTCACATGAAAACAAATAAGATACTACCTGAGTGAATTCCATGCGAAGCACAGAAATCTCTGAAATTCGAATCAAGTAGTTGAAAATCCCGCTCAAGGGCTTGAAGAGCTGCCATGCCTCCTCGTGTTTGAATCGTAGCGAGGAAATTGACATTATTATTTTCCATTATCCTTTTTCTATTTCCCTCTCTCTGAAAATGAACAAGCCCAGCCCAACAATATATATACCATGGGCGGAACTATATCATTTAGGTAGAGAGGCAGGCGTGGCCCAATTATGGACCATTGGCTCAATTATAACGTGCCTATATTTGATTAAACTAAGTCACCGATTGGGCCATGCTGCTCGATAATATCGGAATGGGCCGGCCCAAATTGCAAATCTCTATTTCATAAATAACCCTCGTATTATTGCTTAATCGCATCTAGATGGATTGTCCCTTTTCTTTTGACTTTCTTTGCTATTGTAGAAATAAATTTCTTGTCTTGATGCAGAAACATACACATGGTCCACGATGAGTACTACTGCTCACGGTAGATGGCAACCTTAAAAGCAATTATCAAATTGTCTCCTCAAGACCAATCAATCATAAATATATACTTTCTTCTAGAAGTACGGTACAGTTACAAATATTAACAAATATGTGTATAATATATACATGTTACAGTATAAAGAAAAATTGTTACGTAGAGAATAGTATTATTACAACTTTAAGTTGTAATGATTTAATATTTACATTTAACAAGTCTTGATAGGACAAGAAGAGACGACTTATCTTGCCATAGGAAATAGCCACACCGTGGAACTAAATTGAACGACCAATGAACCTAACACATAGAGACATCACCGAGTAATTAGGAGTCCTTATTTCGATGTAAAACTATGAAATGATATCTTATTATGACATATTGAATATGACGTGATACAAATGTAATACATACCGTAATACCCTGTGTGTGTGAGAGAAAAACATAAAGAAACTTACAAAGGTTGTTGTATTGTAATTAAACATAATTCCAAAAGTGGTTGTAATTAAATCATACATAATTGGATAGATATATAAGAACAATTATTTCTTGATCTAGAAAAAATCTTGACTTTTATTTTCCTCCCATTTCCATGGCTTCGCGTAGTTACTACAAGACTGATACGTATGATACATTAACGTACAATAGAGAGTTTTAGCTCAATAAAGCCGCCTACACATGAAAATTAACACACAGATACATATATACATAAATCTACGTCTATATATGTCGTGCATTGCTATTAATAAATGACGGTAATGTGCAGAGAAAATGATGTGGAAAGGCACAAAAGAGAGTGAGAGGCACTCAACGTGGTAGATTGATGCCCCGTCAAGGAGCCCTTGACGGAGGAGAAGCCACGACGAGTCTATTCTGATTTAGCATTCGTGGCCAATTTCATTACCACATCGTAGGCCATTGTACCATTTTCGTTTTTCTTTCATATAACTTTAATTTCCTATATAATAACTATCTTATATAAGATTTATTTCATTTTAACATCCTCACTCGCCTCGCTAGACAACAGTAGACATATATATCTCTCGCTCTCTCATTCAATACGAGCTAGCTTGGTGCCAAAACACTGAAGTCGACCCCTAGCGACGCTCCAAGAACTAAATAGTAGTCTAGTCTTTTGGACAACACAGCTCTTATCAGACTATTTAAGTGATCGTATTGTAACAGAAAAATAGATTATGGGTAGAGCGCCATGCTGTGAGAAAGTGGGACTAAAGCGAGGAAGATGGACGGCTGAAGAAGACGAAGCACTTAGAAAGTATATTGAGGCCAATGGAGAAGGTTCTTGGAGAGCATTGCCCAAGAATGCAGGTACACAACCTAATAAAATTTATCGATTACTACTTAGGGTAACCACAATGGTGGTTTATATGTGTGTCATATGTGCTTATTTGGCACTTTATATGACACACCACCATTGTGAATATGTCATGAGCATGACACTGTGTCATATTTATGACACTGTGTTATAGGAATATTATATTATTGTGGAGGAGAGAGAATGAGGGAGAAAAAAAAGAAATTATTTATTTATAGTTGTGGGTCCGTGTTATAGTAGTGTTATTATTGTGGAAAAGTAGAATAAAAGGTTATAGAATAAAATATAAGAAAATATAGTAAAAAGATGATGTGGTAGTATTATGGGTGTGTTATTGCTGTGACACCCTATATATACATAAATTATACATATGCGTGTTTTTAGCACTAAAGAAGTGTTATTTTATTTTTCCTTCTTTTTTTGGGCTGATTGGTACGTATCAGGCTTGCAAAGGTGTGGAAAGAGCTGTAGACTGCGATGGATGAACTACTTGAGATCCAACTTGAAGAGAGGAAATATAACTGCACAAGAAGAAGACATCATAATCAACCTCCACGCGTCTTTAGGCAATAGGTAACAATTAGTATTTAATCACTTACTAAACGCATTATGCAATAGTATGTCATTTCATGCTAATGCTTCTTTATTCGGGGCAGTTGAATAGTATATCATTTAATGCAAACTTTGCAGGTGGTCATTGATTGCAGCCCAGTTGCCTGGTAGAACAGACAATGAAATAAAGAACTATTGGAACTCTCATCTTAGCCGGAAAATCCACAGCTTCCGACGACGTCCGAACCCTAACTTCATCGTCGTCCCTCCGCCGCCGCCGGCGGTCTCAAAACCCTCAACTAGGCGATCCAAGAAGCGAGCCACCGCAAGGAAGAACAAAACACCACCAAAGACGAAGGTGATCATCATCATGATATTAATAAAGAACCCAAAGCCAATGATCGTCTAGACCCAATAATAGAAAAACAAGAACCTGCGCTTGGACGACAAGTTAAAGAGGATGACATCGTCGGTGGTTCAGAGATTAACGGAACGTTGTTATGTCTAGACGATTCTTTTATGTCGGACTTAGAAGGGATTTGGACGGCTTTAGACGATAATGGCGATGGAGTAAGTGACAAGACAACTTTAAATGAGACCAAGGACATTGACGTTGATGGTTCATGCAACTCAATAATGTCAAGGGTGACTAACGAAGGGGCCAATAATAATAATGGTAAGTGTACTTTTGCTCCACGAACATGGGAGATTATGGACTGTTGCAATAATAAGGACTTCGTACGTCGTCCTTCATCAGCTTCTCCTGGCAATTCTTGGGAATTGGAATCTTTTGGACAAGATGAGATCCTCGATTCGTTCTCATGGATTTTAGACGATGAAGCTAGGGATGATATGTTGAGTTCAAGCAGTAGTTTTGAGGTAGACGAGGAGAAGCATAGTGCAATGGTGGCATGGCTCTTGTCCTAGAGTTTCTGCTTTTATTATTTATTTCTTAGTTGGTTAGTGAGTTGATGTGTATTAATTATGTAGTATTTTGGTTAGAGGGCTCTGTCGTGCTGCGCTTAGATGGATTCGGACGCGTGTAATAATAATAAATTTTAAATTGAAGGTTGGTCTCGTTAAGTCTAGCTAGTTACTATACTGGGGTAGTTGGATCAACAACATACACTTTAAGTTTATAGAAGGCGAGTTAAAATTTTGAAATAAATAATTTCTCTTCGAAAGGAATTGGATACAAGGACATGGCTAATCTAATACATGCGTAAAGCTAAGTTCTAAATGATGATTTTTAAAAGAAATTAAATATTATGTAGTAAAAAATTACGTGTCTATCCAATGCAACCCTCCTTTATTCGGACTTGAGATCAAGAACTATAACACTTTATGTTTATAGAAGGCAAGTTAAAATTTAAATAAAAATTTATTCTTGTAGGGGAAATTTTAAATAAAATGAGGCACCTGCTTGAGTTGTTTACAAAAAAGCCGACTGTGCACAAGGAATATGAGCTTGATCAAGCTTCTTATTGGACTTTTATTATCTGTTGCTATTATTATAATATGATCATAACATTTCGTATATAAACTTTTATGTTTGTAAAAGGTTAATGATTACCTTTTTGCTCTATCTATACTTTAGAATATTACTTTAATTTTCGTTATGATAAAAATAAATATTATAACCGCAAAAACCGCCCCAACCAAATGCACATAAGAAAAGCAATCTATCTGGGTTAAGATTTTTATGATGGGTTTGGGTTATTTTAAAAAACGCAATACATGTTCGGGTTAATTTCGTTAAAACCGCCCAAAATCCGCAGCTCACCCCTATACTGGGGTACGTTATGAGAAACAACATCAATACAATACAAGATTTATACAAAAAAAATACAATACAAGATTATAAGGTGTTCCTTGTATGCGTACTTAGTAAATCCAGTATTATTTTGTTCACGTATGTTTTTTCTTTCACTGGTGTATTTTAATTTTATATATTGCATTAAATATTGAAAAATGGAGAAGCAAACCCCACATACACGAGCTGGTCCCCTCTCCTAGTCCTAAGTCGTACACACACACACACACAACACACACACACACACACACATATATATATATATCAAACCCCACATACACGAGCTGAGTTACCGTTTGCATTAAATATTCAACTTTTAATGCACTTCACCAAGTTGCTTGATATAATCATAACTTCTCAAGGGACAACTCGAAGGAGAGATGAGGGATATGCTCAGCCTCCTAAGAGGAATAAAGAACATTAACTAAGATTTATTCCTTTTTTATTAGATATGCCCAATAAATATGAAGACAAAAGAGACTGGCAAATCCAAGCGTTAGTTGAACTGTCAATCGTTATTAGCGAGGTAATTAATAACATCGAGATGACGTGTTCACCTCAAATCGCAACAGTTATTTGTCTGGGGCTTCGACCCAGTTCAAACAATGAGATGAGATATCTCGTTATACTGTATTTATATGAGCAGATGAGCCTATCTATTTATTGAGCACCCAAGGCCCAACCGAGAAAGAATTGTAGCTGAACGGATTATAGTACTCATAATGCATGCAATTCAATATTTATTGATTTATCTACTTGGGCTTAGCTTAGCTGTTCGATATAATACATGTATGTATGAACGAATATGTAATCTACCGCCACATCAACAACTACTTCAATCACACTTTTATTTTCTGTTCTTTTCTTTTCTATACACAATCCTCATTGTCACTGCGTTTATTCGATCACAAGGTAACTCAGAAAGAAAGAATTTTGAAAGCTATACCCAAAACTTCTCTGGCGAACAAAACTTCAAGAGAGAGAGAGAGAGAGAGAGAGAGAGAGAGAGATATGTACTAATTAGCACTCCATAAGCTGGCGGCTGTTGTCGGAGCTCAGCCAACTGCAGCCCGTCGACCATCCCAAAACGCCGAGTATCAAATCCAACTTCGAACACACATTGGCCTATACATATATATGGACACAGACAATGAGCTTTAAAAACAAAAAAAAAAAAAAATTAACTGTTGTTTTTAACCAAGTACTGTGTAAAAAGTAACATGTCGTTATATATGCATACATACCAAGTCATCCAAAGTGGTTTCGACATGAAATAACATGACGCCCATTCCTTTCCTCCGATCTATTTCAGCCTGCCAATTTTACATAGCAGAGTCTGAATAAGTCGGTCCGAATAATTGTGTTAAAATATGCGGTGGTGAGTCAAATAGCTTGTGATTACTAGCAGATTGACCCACTTTCATCATATCTCAATTATATAGTATAGAAGTGGAACAATGGCAAGAGAATATCGCAACTCACAGCGCAAGAACATATCGTAATTCCAGCAGCTGCTAGACATGCTGTAATATCAGCCATCATCCCTGTCATAGCGCATAATGTAGACTTAAATTATTTGAATCGAACCAGATATAATACAGCCTAATTAAAAATAAACAAAAAATACCTTTACGATCTATGCAGACTACACACAGCCACTGTATAGATCCTCCTTCACGGTCATGCCATGACATAATTTTACCAGCTTGCCAGTTTTCTAGGCCTGGCAACACTTCCCTGTACATGGGAATGTTGCAAGGATCATCTTGGCAACACCATTTCCTTGAGAGAGGACCTCTCCTTTGGCTTTCAAACTCACGTGCTGCATATCCTTGTATGGTTTCCATTAACCTTTGGGATCGGCGCAATGCTCTTATCAGACTGAAGTATATCTTCTTCGGCACTTGCTTTTGCAGATGCTATCTGAATGACATTCCTCAAAAGTGTCTCCCAGATGGTGTGTTTGGACTGTTTCGTATAATTTACAACTTCTTCCACTTCGTAATCCTCTTCAGATTCGCCAGCAAATTCTTTCACTGCCTCGGTAGTTATCTCTGTTGATGAACGTGTGGCTTGCTCCCTCAAAAACTGAAAGTGGAATCACAGAGCATGTCGTGCATGAGAAGAAGCAAGCATTGGGGGTGAGAGAGATGACGAATTGTAAGGATACGTGGCTCATTAATTTGTATGTGCCCATCTTTTGTGTTTGTGCATGTGTGAGTAAGAGAGATGAGAGTAAAATGGGTCAAACCTAGACTTACTTTCATTATCTTGTGCCGTGCACTGCGTGTTTTTGCATGTTGCAACCACTGCTTATGCCTCTGAAAGGCAGATTTACTAGATAATCCCTGACATGGGAAAAGAAATCAGCTATATACGAGAAAAAAGCTACCACAAATCCTTTCACATGCATGCATAATAAGAGTAGCTAACATTATAGGTTATGATCTCCACAACTTCAGCATTTGCAAGCACATGGGTCGGAGAGACAAGATTCCCATTAACCTGCCATCGAGATTTATGATCCTTAGGAAAGAATATTCCCAAGTCTGCAAATACAAAATGAAAAAAAGTTCCCATAGCAAGTGAAACTTATCTGGTGCATACCTTTGCCGCAACCATTTTGTTTCCAATTTCAGTGTGTATCATGTATGCATAGTCAACTATCGTAGCACCCTTAGGCAGGTTTTTAATCTGATAATATATATATATATATATATATATATATATATATAATACGATGTAAGGGGAATAATATCGAGTTAAATCTTTTAAGGAAAACCAAATAAATCCTTACCTCTCCCTTTGGTGTAAATACAAATACACGACTGCCTAAAAGATCTCGGGTGACTGTATCAACGAATTCCCTGGAACTCATATTTCCAACAAACTCTTCTTGCCATTCCCTTATAGCATTGAGCCATCCAATCTGGAAAGAAGTACACAAAATTCGTTACTCCATGCTGCTGACCAGGTAGTTAATTTCTCAACGTCTCAAAGGGAGATAGTGACTCTGTAAACGTAAAAAAATACCCTGAGAGCAACATTGGCATTGTTCAGGCAAACAGCTTTCACTCGGGAATTGCTGCTATCTGGGATAACATGTCCTACCAAACCATTAACTAATCGTTTCCCACTATAGTGCGCAGCTATGCCTCTTTCAGCAATCAAATCCATTTCTTCAGTCCGAATCTGCCAGTCATTTGTGCGATATAGTTTAGCAAGATTCATTCATTACAAGTTGATTTTAATCGCATGTGCCAATGGATGTGCTGGAAGAAAACATTTCTAACATAGTATCAAATCATTAACCTGAACTTCCAGTCTAAACATGTTCTCATAAAGAAAAGGAATCACTGTAGTTTGAAGACTCTGGTAGCCATTTGGCTTGGGGGTTGCAATATAATCCTTCATCTGTTACACAATGCGGAGTAAAAGATATCAGACACCCGATTCTAGTTTTTATAGGATTAAATAGACCTCGTGAAAGCAGAAAATAGCTTAGTGATCTTATTATGCTGAAGATATTAAAAATTATCTTATAATAGTAGCCGAAGAAAGAACACATACGGTACGAGGAATAGGAGACCAAATTTCATGGACCAGTCCAAGCACATAGTAACATATCTGCAGACATAACTGACAGTCAATCCCTTGAATACTCAATAAAGAGGTCAGGCCATAAGATCAAGACCAAAAACTTCACCTGCTGTGCATTGCACAAAGGCCCAACTCCAACACATGGCTTTGGTTTTAGAATAATCCGAAGCTAGTGGTCAAGAAAATTTGCACACGTGTGAAAATGCATAGGTCTGCACAATCAAAATCTCTACAAAACCTTCCACAATGACAAACCTGGGTGATCTCATTAACTTCATTGATCGAACATTTAGATTTTAGAGCAGCTTTGTAAACACTGCATTAAGAATGAGAAAAGTTAAATCATTGCAGACATATTCATGTAGTACTGGCCTTGGATATGGCACTAACTGTGGTAATAGGTCCTAAAACAAATTTAATGTACACAGTTCCTAAAGGAAAAGGTAGTTATCAGTCCACACAGCCAGGTCGAGAATTGCTAAGAAAGGAGTTTCATCAATTACCTGTAAGGTTCCTTGCACACAGCCTGAACTTCAGTTTTTGCAGTCATAAGGTCTAAAAACGGGTCATCTTCGATTCTCTTTACCAAAATTCTGTTTGCCTATGAAGACCGTGTATAAATCGTTGAAGTGTTGACAAGGAGAAGAACCGAAAATTAACACACAGCTCCTAACATGGGTCTGAACTGAGAGAGCTAATGAAAAGCTGCTTGTCGGAGCAAGCAATCTTATATGCGGACATTACAGTAGGAAACTAATGGAGCTCTAGAAATATGCCAGACATAAATTACCTCTTTGAGATCTTTTTCATGTTCTCGATATAGTTCAGCAACTCTCCTCTTAATCTTTGCATAGTCATGAGGATTTGTATACATGAACGCCAATTTCAAGCTCAGACTGGAAGGAACTTTAGAAATGAGAAAGAACCAAATATATGGGGGAGATGACACATGGATGCAAGAAAATCCAGAGCAAGCAATAAAAACTCATATAATGGTATTGGATTTGAAGCCAGAAAAGTTCAAACAAACTTAATGTAGGATTACCTTTATCTGGTAAATGCCAAGAAGCTTAGCTAGTGGAGCAAAAACTTGCAGTGTCTCCATAGCTATGCTGGACTGTAAATCATATAAATAATTAGGATAGGAGCCACGGAGAGATTAGCTAGATAATACCTAGAAAACACACACCTGCTTATGTGGAGGCATGTGCGAAAGAGTCCGCATGTTGTGTAATCTGTCTGCTAATTTAACAATAATAACACGGACCTGGCACATGCGGACACCGTTAGTCAGAAAGCACAATTCTGACTCTGAGACAAAAATCAAAATAAACCGGCATTCGGACTAGAAAGAAACATACCTCTTCAGTCATGGCAAGAAACATCTGTCTGAGGTCATCTGCTTTAACATCTTGGACAGAGAGATTCTCATCCTTAGACTTGAGTTTTCCAAGTTTGGATACCTACAGAAATGGATAAGGGACAATAGCTCAATGCCCGACAAAGACCACCAGGACAAACAAAAAGCTCAACAAGGACAACTCTAAAACAAGTGTGGCCCATTACTATGATGTGGCTTGATAGAGACATAGAAAGTAATTTGAGATACCTAAAGTGCAAAAACTACCTTCGTCTCTCCTTCTACAATGTGACGAACAGTTGGGCCAAAATCTTCCTCTATCCTTTCGAAAGTGACAACATTTGTGTCCTCTACAGTATCATGCAACAAACCAGCAGCGATCGACTCCCAATCCAATTCCTATAATAACAGAGGTTAAAAGTATATAACAAAAAGAAATTGCAGTAGCAAATCAGATAAACTAACAAGCTCTCCAAGTATTTGAGCAACTGCAACTGGATGAATAATAAAGGGCTCCCCACTGCGCCTTTTCTGACCATAATGTGCCTCATAAGCTAACTGTCGAACAAATCGTGCAAATATTCTTTACAAACTTTAAACTTATAATAGTTTATGAATAAATGTCAGAAAATCTCAAATTTGCACAGCCTAATAAGAATAATATTTTAAGATAAATAACTCACGTTTAAGGCTTTGCGAACCAATTGAAGTTCCTCTGTAGATAGATATGCGATGCAGGGTCTAAGGTCCTGAAGTGATAAGCAAACAACAGTAAGATATCTTATCTAAGTATCCTGTAGCACTCGTCTGTCACAATATGGATTGCAATACAATTACTATTTTTCACGAAAATATCTCTAAAATTGACTTCAACTGTTCCAGAAAAAGCATGATCGCCTTATAATTTACGACAGACCTTATATAATTAATTCGATTTCTATAGCTCAGTGTTCAGCATCCGGGGAAATATTTGAAGCTTCGATTACTCGTGAACGACAATGCAAGCATTATCCTAAATGGAAACAATATTTCTCAACATTATTGTATTTAAATCAATATTTAGCCGGTCGTCCCTCGATGGAGTCTGAGAATTATTTTGCCCTTTTATCGCATCTGACTATAAACCACTCATCAGCAAGCTTAAGTGATGTGAACTACAACCTATACAATGATGTCATTATGTCAATAAGATGTTTCCTAACATACCTCCCACAAGCTATCGGTGGAAACATCGTAAGATTCTGAAAAAGAATCAGAAGGAGAGGACTTCAATGCCCATCTTCCGCTTCCAACATTCGTGATACTTGAGCCAACAAGCTTGCTTGAATGGAAAATTCAGCACCCATGTATAGGCACCATCCCCTCCAGTTTTGCAATTGACATTTCTGGAACAAAAAAGAAATATCTGAAAATTAGGAAGAAAAGAAGAGCAGTAGGATATGAAATAGGGAAATATTAATGATGCGCTAATAGTTCAAGACAGGATAAGAAGATAAGATCCAAGTAATAGATTACAATACATTTCAGCTGCAAAACACAATACAATTATTCCTATCACCCAAAACAAGAGAGGTACATGCCAGAAGACATTCTTGCATCTGGTGCAACAGGACTGATAAAATCATAGGTACTTTTTTATATGATAATACACAAACCAATTGACAACCCAATTAAATCAACTAGTAAATAATCTAGTTCGGGTAAAAAATGGGAACATTAGAAACATCCAACTGAATTTTGGCGGTCAATGACAAATCTTTTGATACTCACAAATCGGAAGCTATATTTTCTTGGTACACCTGCCTGAGGAGGATGAGCCGTGCTAGCCAAAAAACCTGTCAGTGCCCGCGGAGCTTTGGAAGCACACAACATACTGCAGTCATATTTCGTACCGGTATCTCCGTTCCAAAACTTACAAACGTTCACGCACCCTGTAGAAACTGCAAGAATAATAAAAGGCGATTAATGACAAAGAAACCTAAATAAAAACAACTCCACACATGCGAAGTGGTTTTCAAACAAATGTATGTTAACTTCGCCATATCCAAATGGCTAACATAGAGTTGAACGAACAGAAACAACATCAGACCTCAAACAAAACAAAAAAAACGCATTAAATCAACAAAAAAAATCGCAGCCGAGCAGCAATTACGAAAAAACACAAGTTAAATCAGCTGGTTAAGGTCGATGACACAATTAGCATCGTAACAATAAAAAAAAAAGAAGAAAAATATCAAACAGCAACAATCACCCGACAATGAAGAAGCAGCAGCCATTTCTAATTTGAAGCATCACTAACGCAGCTGCCAAATTACAAACGCATAAGCTGAATCAAGCATAACAAAAGACAAAACTGCATAAGGTGTCGTTTGATTATAGCTGAGGTTCTGATATATCAATTTGTGGAAGAATCAGAGATTATTTATTAGGTTGAAAGAAAGTTAATATAGATGAAAATTGAGATAGGATGGAGTTTTAGTCGAGGCCACACAAATGCCGTATGATAAGATATTTCGTTATTTTTCTTCCTTAGCGTTCGATATTTGATTTTTCTTTTGTGGTTTTATATTTAGTTGTAAATATACCATTTTCCTTATATTAATAGCTTATTTTTATAGGTGGAGAATCAACAAGGTAATAAGGTGGCTTTAGCTCGATTTTTGTTTAGATAAGTCGAAATTTGGTAGAAACGTCTTATTAAAGTTCAAATATAATTGGAGATATATTTATTTAAACGAACCATTCAAGCGAATAGCAGGTCATTGCTTGTAGATTGCAATTTGGTCTAAATATTCAAAACTTTAGGTGGTTTATCGACGTTTCGAAAGATT
>JAPQWV010003051.1:0-46648 GCA_027422505.1 Craterostigma plantagineum
GCTGATTTAGTTAACCGATCTACGATCACCCAGATTGCATCATAGCCCTTTACCGTCTTGGGTAACCCGACGACGAGTCCTCGTGATATGGTCCCACTTCCACTCGGGAGTCATCAAAGGTTGCAACGTTCCCGCCGGTCTTTGATGTTCTCCTTTGATTTGCTGGCACGTCAAGCATCATTGCACGAAAGCAGCCACATCTTTTTTCATTCCCGGCCCCAATAATTTATTCGTTAGTCCCGATACATTTTGTTGCAACGAGATGTATCGAGTAGGTTGTTGTATGTGCCTCCGTCATTATAATTTGACGGATCTCTTCGTCGGGGGGTTACACATAAGCGACCTCGAAATTGTAAGCTTCCATCGTCTCGAAATCCGAACGCCGATTGAAACACCTTCATCTTGTTCCGCTCGGATCTTCAGATATAATTCATCCTCTTTTTGTGCCTCGAGAATTCGATTTAACAATGTGGGCTTTAAGGTCAACGCTGCTAGTCTCGTTTCAGTCTCCCTAAGTTGATTATTAATCACTTCAACTCCGAGTTGGCACATTCTGCGTTCACCGGTTTACGGCTCAGAGCATCTTCTGCAACTATGTTCGCCTTCCCTGTGTGATATTAATCACGCAGTCGTAGTCCTTCACCAACTCGAGCCATCGTCTTTGCCTCATGTTTAACTCCTTCTGCGTGAAGAAGTACTTTAGGCTTTTATGATCTGTAAATTCTCGCATCGTTCTCCGTATAAATGTGTCGCCAGATTTTTCAGGGCAACATCGCGGCTTGCGAGTTCCCAATCATTTCGTGGGGTATTCGTCTCGTATGGTTTTAGCTGTCGGGAGGCATACGCAATTACCTTCCCATTTTGCATTCAACCCGGTACCCCAAGCCATTTTTTCGAGGCATAAGTGTATAAAATCCTTCAGTACCAGAGGAATTTGCAAGGACAGGAGCTCTTGTCAATCGTTTCTTCAACTCCTGGAAATTGAAGAAACTAAGTTGAGAAGATCACGAAGACCAGAGGCCGTTGGATCTAAGATGGCGTGCGACCTAATGGCCAGGATTTGAAGGCTGAAGATTTAATTCTGTTCTTAAGATATCGCGCGAAGAGATCAACGGTTGAATGCTTAGGAAGTGAATGACGGATGGTGAATCGTGAGCGTTAGATCAAAGATCGGACGGATATAGTGAAGGTGCTATTTCACTTATAGAGTCGCTTGCGATTCTTGCTCTAACATGCGGATATCACGTGGCGACTTGTGGAGTGTTCGATCGAATTAAATTACGTGAGATAGATCGCGACCTCTCACTTAAAATATGATTCTGGTTTGTCCAATTTCCCAGTTCACTTTCTCGAGCGTGTAACTCCTTTAAGAGTGAGAATCACCGTGAGTGAAAACACTGAGTTGTAGAAGGGATAGAGATCTGTAACTTTTGTTGTTTGATCATAAGAAGGGAAGCTCGGTTGATCCGTGGACAGGCTGAATTCAGTCGTGTTTGTGCTTTAGCTCGCCGTACTTTTTATTGATGCAACAACGTAATCTAGGCTGTGCTTGTAATTACTGCATTGATTTAACGTGAGCACAATTTCTTTGTCGTAATGGACATCAACATCTTTCTTCGAGATTTTGGATTGGCTTTTTTTTGTGATGAAGTCAATGTGATTTTCTTCCTGCGCGTGATCTCTCAAATCGAGATTACGGCATTCGAAGAAAAATCTTTCTCAGAATTTATGAAGCTTATCTCTATACGTGCGTTCAAAGAAACTCGAAATAATATTGCTTATCCTTCGCTTCACTCACGCCTATAAATAGGTATTGATGCCGCTATTTGCACCACAACACAATTCTCTCCTAATCTTCGCAATGTATAATTTTTGGAGGAAATGCGATCGTGAGGATGTTCCTCAGGACCTTTTTTGGATGTTCCTCAGGAACCTTCTTTGAGATTACTCCTTCTTTTGGGATTGCTCTTCGCTGCAATCGCATTTTTGTGATGTGGTTTGTCACTCACTGCACTTGCGTTTAATTTAATGGGAAGCCGCGTCTTGTTCGGGCATATTGGAAGAAGATGCCGTCAGAACGTCCTGAACGTCGTCGATGTTTTATCTCCTAATTTTTTTTATGTATTCGAGTTGTAATATGATTTTAAGTTATGTAATCGTTATGCATCGACTCTATCATTTTTCTCTCTACGTCCTAGTCTCAATTCCTAAATTTCTACATTAACCATGTTTCTCTATGTCCTCGTCTTTCAAAATGTATACAAGCCCCGAACTTTAAAAATTTAATATTGTTCGACCCTCTTTTTTTCGCCGTTTATTATTTTTTTAACTTCCCGAATTTCAGCTTGGTCCAATTCGGTCAAGCCCAAGTTTGACAAAGCCCAAATTTTGAAAAGGCCCAAAATTAAATTTCGCCGAATTTCCTAATTGGTCCGAATCTCCGAATTTCAAAGAACCCCAATTCAATCAAAGGTCCGAATTTTTTTTTGATCATTCTCTTCTTACCTTAATTCAACCGAATTCTACCAATCTAAGTGTAAAAGTACGAAATCTTCTAGTTTCTGAACACTCAAGGAACACATAAAAAATCACACAAATATACACGCAAAGCATAATATCAAAAATCGTAAATCACATAATTAGGTATTAACTTACAGGCGTGGGCTGATTGATCCTCCAGGCTTTTGAGCGGCATACACATGGACAATCTATAGAACCTATACCTAATGCTCTAATACCACCTGTAACGACCGACTTCCTAGATACGTGTTTTGGCGCGTAAGCAGCGGAAATCCCATTTAATTAAAATTTTAAAACATAATAATACAAATACGTTCAATGTCTAAATTCATAAGTCCCAACCCAAACACATTTTTATTCATTGGGCCGAAACCCAAGAGGTCCAAGCCCACTTTAAAAAGACAAACATAAACTCGTTCTAACAGGTCGCGTCCCATGTACTGCACCGCCCTCAAAAGTCCGTGGAGTCACCGCCATCTGCTGCCTTACCTACACACGTAAACCCTGAGCTTTTGCCCAGTAGATGAAAATATGCATGAATGCAAATGCTCTCACATCACAAAACCTGACACATCATAAATGCACGCTCGACATCTCTCGAGCATACGCTCGTTTCTACTTCAATTCTCAACTCATAAACAAGGCCCTAGGCTAGACTCGAATCCACGCATAAAATGTCATATAATGTCATGATAGTACGGCCTCATCTCGGTCTCAACCGTGACTATAATAAGGGTAAGTGGTAGCGGGTCCCATCTCGGTCTCAATGCACCTAAAATAGTGACGAGCGGCCCCATCTCAGTCTCAACCGCAAGCGCTTCATCGAATCGTAGCTGACAACTAACATCGATCACTTTACCCTCACTCATCGACACTATACAGTGTTACCGTGACCCCGCACGGTTACAACTCCCTCGTACCACGTGTATGCAAATGACATGCAAATAAAATGCAACATATCACAACGCAACATATAAAATGCACGTATCGGCCCGAGGTATTAGCTCGGCCCGATCTCGAAAATCCTTATACACAAATAATTCGGGCCCGAAGCCCGCGTTTCGATTTGATCGGCCCGAAACCTTAACCACCGAAAACTCTCGCCGAATTTCACTAAGAGTTCACCAAAATTTAATCCTTTTCACTTTAGGACCCTAATTTCACAATTGTCCCTAATTTAATATATTTTAAAATTCTAACTACCAATTTCAAAATATCACTTAAGTTTATAGTTAAGAGTATCTTCCTAAATTTTTCATTTAAAACCCCAAAATCACATAATTTACATTTTTGGACCCGAAAATTTTCCTAAGTTTCAGATCTGCCCCCAATCTTTTAAATTTTTAGATCTGCCCCGAAAGCTCTATATTTCTTTTAAAAATCTCCCCTTTCGGATTTTACAACCTCAGTCCCTATATTTTTAAATCTTTCCAATCTAGTCCCCGAAATTTTTAAAACTACACGAAAGGACCCCAATTATTTATTCCGAATTTCAAATCTGCCCCAAAACTTTTATATTTCTTTAGAAATCTCCCCTCTTTCGATTTTACAATATCGCCCCCAGATTGTAAAAACTTAAAAAAATCTATTTTATACGGCTGTTTTGCGAGAGTTTAGTATTTCTCATGATCACGGTGTAAACGATGTCCGATGGACCTGAGATATGAATTTTTTTGAACCTCTTGGCCGAATGGATAAAGAAAACCTAGAAACACATAATCCTCCCTAAGTTTTGTTCTATCCTCTTAATCACAAGTCCTCGAACTCTATTCTTATTTTTCATGGACCTAAACTTCATAAAGATTAAGGTATTAAACTAGCCGAATTTTAGCATGTAAGCATCATCACGAAAATCATACAAAAATAAATTCAGGTTTAGCGCATAAACACGTATAAATTCGTAAGAGATCAAGCAATCACGTAAAATTCACGGATTTAAAACTGTTTTACGTGTGTAGGTGATCTTCACCTACCTTAAATTCCGTAGATAGCTACGTAACGGTTGTTTCGTGTGATCCCGACCCTAGAGTTTCGATCCCCTAGCTCCCATCGATAATATATCATTATGGGACAAATAGGATTAAGTATATTTAAGATAATGAGGTGTGATGAGGACTTTAATTTTTTCGGCCCTATATATATTATTAATTATTATTATTATTATTATTATTATTATTATTGGACCAAACTCCTAATAACTTGGGCCATTATTTCCTTATTTGGCCCATAATATTTTAGATCCATTTAAATTTTTTTCGGGTCCAATTATATTTTTTGGCCCGGCTCGGAAAGAACGCGGTGTATGTTCGAATTGACTTCACACATTTCGAATATTATTATAATAATCCCGTATAAATTTTACGGGCATTACACTATTGAACCAACCAGCTGAAACAGAATTCTACGACGCCCGGATGGGAATCGCCTGGCCAGCAACTGCAACCCAAACCAATAATGGTTAAAGGTATAACATGTATAGCACTAGGTTTCCTGCAAACTATAAGGGGACTCCCTCACAAGCTCATGCCATTCGTAAGATCCTCCTCTGTTGTCCTTTCTGAAGAAAAGAGGGAACAGAACATTCTTTGGGCAGAAATCGCATATGAATACACAGAATTGAATGCTAGTAATAAGACTAAAAAATCTTCACTCTCTGAGGACATCAGACTCTCTATTTTCAACCGAAGAACAGGAAATTGCTTTCCGAGAAGCGCTTTCTCGCATATATATCCCAAAAAACTTCTGGTCATAGCAGAACTAGAACGAACCCTAGAACTAGAGCGGAAAGCCTTCGCGAAGGCGAGATGAGCTACTTAGCAAAATCTCTACCCTAGAGCAATTTCACAATACGAACAAACCCTCTACGTCGAGTCAAGTACCCTATTCTCAAACATGTAATGTAAGGAATCAGCGAAGATGACTCCTGAAGTTGAAACATGTTCAACCACTAACTCTCTTATATCTATGGATACAGGGATGTGAGTCCGACGTCTTTCGAAGGGAGCTCGTTTGAAATAAAGGAGAATCCGCTCTTCGATGACAAGAAGAAGACCATCCTTATTCGTTAGTCCTCGCTGTGTAATGAATCTCAATATCTTAAGACTTAGATAATTATGGTGCCAGAACTTATCTTCCTTTTACCAAGCTTATGTCTATGTGTTGCTGCAATGATTTGTTTCTCCCACGCTTTCATGAATATGAAACACATGAACACGCAACACTTCGTCACCGCAAGCGAACCTCTTCTACAACACCATTGCACTCTCCCACTTCGCCTAAACCTACGGTTAAGCGAAAAACGCCTTTCGTCGTCAAACGCAAAGTCACCTACTACTCGGACCAAAGTTCCCCCACGCCAATTCATGCATAAGGCACCTTACATGCTAGCACAGTTTAGACAAATATGGGTTAGAAAAACCATAATCCCGCCACCCGTCAAACAAATCACAAAGGGAATCGAAACTAGATCCAACACAACCTGATTTAGAGCCCACATTTCCCGTTAAACGCACGAATTTTAACTTGTATCACAAGAAGGTCCCGTCCGTGAACGGGGACCCAACGTTTGTTGATGATTGCAGGTCTGTCATGTGTGGTATCTAGACTCAGGTTGCTCCACACACATAACAGGGAACAAGGAGCTATTGAGCAACTTCTCCGAACGCTATCTCGGAGGGTCTCCTTCGAAACAATCAAATGGCGCCAATTCTCGGAACTGGCGATCTCGTCCATGACAAACTGACGATCAAGGGCATCTCTTACGTCGAGGGTTTGAGCTACAATCTCTTCAGCACTGGTCGTTTCTGCGACAAAGGATACGGTTCTCTTCGAATCTGACCTCTGCAGCATTATCGATGCCTCGGGACTACCTCATCTTTATGGAACGCGCACGTCTCACCTCTATGTACTCAACCTTACGACCTCTCATCCAATGTGCCTTCTCTCTCGTGCTACAACCCAAGTTTGAACGATCTATGGCCACCGACGTCTTTCACATCTCAATTTCAAGACTCTCAACAAACTGCGTCAGAATAAACTTGTCAACGGTCTACCTCAGCTGTCCTATCATAAGGAGCATCTCTGCTCTGCCTGTGAATTAGGGAAGACGAAGCGTTCGTCTCACATCTCCAAGGAAACGACGTCCTCTAAGCTCATCCTCGAGCTCTTACACATGGTTCTATGTGGCCCAATGCCTACGGCCACACTTGGAGGAAGACGGTATATTCTTGTGATTGTCGACGATTTCTCACGCTACACGTGGACGAAACTTGTTCGCACAAAGGATGAAGTTCCTGATTTAATCATCGAGTTTGTTGTTACGTGCCATAATCTTCATCAACAGAAGGTTCGATTTATCAAAACTGACACGGAACTGAGGTTTAAGAACAAGAAGCTCAGTGATTTCTATGCCACTCGAGGCATCACCCAGCAATTCTCAGCTGTGAAGACCCCGGAACATAATGGTGTCGTTGAGCGTAAGAATAGGACACTAGTTGAAGCAGCTAGGACTCTCCTCATCCAATCCGGCCTTACTCACTCTCTTTTGGGGCAAAGCTATTCGAATGGCTTACTACACGCAGAACCCATCCACAAGAGATTCAACCGCACCCCATACGAGATGCTGAATAACCGTCGTATCCCATATATATCTTATCTAAGGGTCTTCGGTTGCCGGTTTTTGTTGCCAATGATCGCCAACATCTTGGAAGCTTGATCCAAAAGCACTTGACGGCATCTGTGTTTGGATATTCGCTGAACTCGAAGGCATACAGAGTCTATCTTAAGGAGAAACGATCAGTCATCGAGAGCACAAATGTCACCTTTGACGAAGCGAAGGCCGACCATCTTCGAGTATTTCTATCCAGTCCCCAAGACTCCCGTCGCCACCACTCAACCTACCTCTGCACCCACCCCCCTACACCACCGTCTATCGGCGATGATGTCGTCCCTCCAAACTTGATCTCAATCTCAACGAAGATGACATTTTACCCAACTATGGGAACATTGCTGATCCTGATGCCGAACCCTCTCAATCTACTACAGTTGAGATCTCATCCTCGGACACCGGACTCCAATCTGATGAGCCTCCAATCGACACAAATGCAGCTAGCTCTTCACAGACTAATGTACCACTTTGGGCTCGCTCTCACCCTGTGGATCAGATTATTGGGGATCCCACATCTGGTGTTTCGAACGTTCGGCCACGATGAATGAAAGTATGTTCGCTTGCTATCTCGTCAAGCCGAACCATCATGAGTAGCTGAAGCTCTCAATGATCCTGATTGGCTGATAGCAATGCAAGAGGAAATAAATCAGTTCGAACGTCTACAAGTTTGGGAACTCGTACCACCCCTCGCAACAGATCCATTATCGGCACGAAGTGGATCTTCAAGAACAAAAAGGATGAAGACGGTGTTGTCATCCGCAATAAAGCAAGACTTGTGGCTAAGGGGTACAATCAACAAGAAGGCATCGACTACGATGAAACTTTCGCCCTTGTTGCCAGGATCGAAGCTATACGGATCTTTCTTGCCTTTGCTGCTCACAAGAACTTCAAAGTCTACCAAATGGATGTGAAGACTGCATTTCTGAATGGATTTCTCAAGGAAGAAGTGTACGTTGATCAACCTGAAGGGTTCTTGAGCGAAGAGTTTCCTCATCACGTATATCGACTCTACAAGGCTCTCTACGGACTAAAACAGGCTCCCCGAGCTTGGTATTACGTCCTTTTAGACTTTCTCGTTCAGTCTGGATTCAATAAAGTATCTCTGGATACACTCTCTTCACCAAGCGGAATGGCCCGGACATCATGATTGTACAGATTTATGTCGATGACATCATTTTTGGATCGACTAAACCACAACTGTGTGAAGAATTTGCAGAATTGATGAGGAGAAATTCGAATGAGTATGATGGGCGAGCTGAATTTCTTTCTCGGTCTTCAAGTAAAGCAACTCCCCGACGGAATCTTCATCAACCAGTCCAAATACATCCATGACATCCTCGAGAAATATGGAATGAAGGATGTTAGACTGCCGCTACACCTATGTCACCCTCTGGCCGACCCGACGCGGACCCATCTGGTGCTCCCGTCGACCAAACCGTCTATCGTGGGATAATAGGCTCTCTTCTGTACCTCACTGCTAGTCGACCGGATATCGTTCTCTCGACAGGAATCTGCGCTCGTTTTCAGGCTACACCTAAGGATCCCATTTCACTGTTGTCAAAAGGATTCTCCGCTATCTCAAAGGAACACCCAATCTGGGTTTGTGGTACCCCACTCGATCAGACTTCAACTGGTTGGATTCTCTTACTCAGATTACGCAGGATGCAAGGTGGATCGGAAAAGCACCTCTGGAGCTGCACACTTCTTGGGCGGTAAACTCGTGAGTTGGTCTTCTCGAAAACTACTAATTGTGTCTCAACCTTCGTCGACGGAGGCAGAATATGTCGCCGCCGCTAGTTGTTGTTCACAGCTTTTGTGGATGAGAACCCAACTACGAGATTTTAATTTTTATGTAGATAAAATTCCCATTTATTGTGACTCCAAGAGTGCGATTGTGATGACAAGTGAGAACCCAACTACGAGATAATAATTTTCATGTAGATAAAATTCCCATTTATTGTGACTCCAAGAGTGCGATTGTGATGACAAGTAATCCAGTACATCACTCGAGAACGAAACACATAGATATTCGTCACCACTTCATCAAAGAACATGTCGAACAAGGGACGATTGAATTGCACTACGTCACTACCGAAGATCAACTGGCCGACATTTTCACAAAACCGTTGGATGTCAAACGATTCCAACACCTTGTGACTATGTTGGGCATGATGAATCTTCAGTTGTGATCAATCAATCCTACATGAACTTTGTTAAAGTGTACATAGTTCTCTTCACTTTACTCCATTTTCTATGTGTCTTCTGAATTATGTCTCTTAAGGGGAGTTTCGATTAAGGGGGAGTTTTCTGCTTTTTCTTTATTTAAAAAGGGAGTTTTCGATTAAGGGGAGTTTTCTGATTTTGCCTATTCAAAAAATAAAAAAAGAAAAAAATCTTGCATGAACCAATTTGGTCAAACGGAGTCAAAATTGGACCAACTGAATTTTGGGTTGAAATTTTAATTTTTGGTCAAATGGAGTCAAAATTGGACCAATTGAACACCAATTGGACCCAATTTTTACCAAGCCCACGAAATTCGGCCCAGGAACCAATTTTGACCAAGCCCGCGAATTTCGGCCCATTTTACTCAAAATCTCGCATGAACAGTCACAAAACCCCCAAAACACTTAACTCTTTTCACAATCTTTCCAAATTCCCGAGAAAAATTCAAAAATTTCGCACCCCCCTCTTCGAAAATTTCTCAACCTCTCGCAATCGTCATCTTCTTCAAATCCGCCTTCAAAATCCGTTTTTCTGCATACTCCGTCGTCAAATTCAGCTTTTCGGTATGAATACATCGCAAATAAACCAATTCTCGTTCGTTTTACTCTGTGTTTGCCCCGTTTTACTTTTTTTTTAGGTTTAAAATTCAAAATCTGTCTACTCGGGCGTGACCCAGTAGATCGAGCTGATAAGACAATGTCTGAACCACCACGAGTGGGAGATTTTTTCGAACGAGAGTCCGTTCGGCCGCCTTGTTATGGCTGAGCCTGATTTTAACCTACCGGGTCGCTCCGCATCAAAAGTATACACTGATAGTGCACTGGACGATCACGCCAATGGCCTCCTATCAGGTCAAATCAATATCTCGGCGGTATGCACCTCGGGACGGTCATGCCCGAGTAGACAGATCGATCACGCCTGTCTCCGCCAGGTGCCCAGTGAGCCCAACCTCGACTCCTCTAAGAGTCACCAGTCACAAACATCTCATTCTACCCCGTACGTCGATATCTAATATCACTACCGTCTCACTACGGTACAACCGTCTCTCGCCCTAACGTGATATGCACGTGATATGCATATATATGAAATTTCATGTAAACATGATTTATATAAATCGTACGTAAAATAGGTAAAGCACATAAGTCACGTAAATCACATAATTACACGAAACACGTAATTGTGTTTACGTATTGTAGATGGATAATCCACCTACCTGTCCTCCCGATATCGCTAAATAAGAACTCTGATGGAATCCCCATAAGTCGATCCTCTGAATAAATAAATGTTATTATATTAGTATATTTGCTAAACTGTGTAAGTTTTTAAGTTCCCAAACCCTAATTATAGAAAATCCTAAAATTTATGAAAACCTAAGAATAATGAAATTCCTAATAAATAAATAATACTCTTAAAATATCGAAAACCCTAGAAATAGCAAAATTCTAAAATACCGAAATTTATTAAATGTCGAAACTTTTACTTATTGAGATCTAAGGTAAATGTCGAAATTCTTACAAAATATCGAGACCTTCTAAAACAAATATAGATGTCGAAACACAACATGATGAGGAATGTCGAGATCTTAAAAAAAAATGTCGAGAGCTTTGTTTGCTAAATCCATCAGGTGTAAATGTCGAAACTTATAGAAATGTCGAGATATATATATAAAGATGTCGAATTATACAAATGTCGAGCTCATCCATTCGACTTTTATTATGATATCGAGATTGTTTGAAAATGAAAATGTCGAGTTCCTTGTTAAAATAAATGTCGAGATCATCGAAAGAAGCTACCGAGATTTTTCATAATGTCGAAGTCATCTAGTAATGTCGATATCTATTACTTCCCAAAATCTAATAAATGTCGAGATCTATTCCTACAAAATGTCGAAATCTTATAGAATATCGATATCTATCACCCCTTGGCATCTAACAAATGTCGAGATCTAAATCGAAACCTTTATAAAATGTCGGATCTCTTAAAAATGTCGATATCTTATACAATATATCTCGAATTCCTTCCATGAAATACACATATATCGACATATATATCTTTCGACAACTTCCTTCATTTGTTGATATCTTTCGACAACTTCCTTCGACAAACTTCATATGTCGATTTTTATGATATCTTTCTATATACCTCTCGACACACAATATCTAGATTTCGAAACTCTTCCTATCATATTTATCTCGAAGTTTTATCATCTCTTCACGTATACTCACCCATGGACTAAACTAAATATTTCAGATGCTCTAATCGCCATGAATTGTTAAGTTTCTCAAGACATACTAACTCTCAAGAACATCACATGTCTCGAAGAATTATAAATGCTCAACTTACTTAAATAATTATGACTTAAAATCTGAAACATGAAACTAGGGTTTTTCTTAACTCAAATGGCTAATAATCCATCTTATAATTCCTACTAAACCACGAACACAGTGTACATAGATATTAGAAATGTTTTAACTATTTCAGGTTTAAGAAATATACCTCGAAAGGCAGCTTCTTGAATTACCAATTCTCCTACTTAGCGAAATAGCTTGCTTATGCTTAGAGTTCCTTTCTTGCTCAAGGTTCGTGTGTGAAGAGATAATGATTTCTTTACCTTTCCTTCTTGTTATAATATACTTAGGTGATAACTAATACATTATCGAAAACTGAACTTGATGGGACAAGATCTAGATAACGTTTCATTTTTCCCTTAAGCTTAAGAAAGCTCATTTTATCTTATGTATATCATATATAAGATATAGTTTGGGCTTTAGTTTAACAAACCCATTATAGCCCAATTTATTTTTTATTCCATCTCTCAAATTGTATTTAATATTGTAATTAAACTCGACTTTAGTTCAAATTTCCTAAAATTTATATTTTCGTGTTACATCTAAACTTCTTATCACGTGCCCTAATTCACAAAATCACATAGTTAGTCATACAAAAGTCCCGTATTACAGATCTTGGTTCTTTTGCCTGAGCAATAGCGCCAGTATTGTCACACCACAATGGCAATGGCCTATCTGCTACAAAAATGACCCCAAGTTCTTCCAAGAACTTTCTCATCCAAACATCTTCCTTAGCTGCCTGTTAAGCCGCTATATACTCTGCTTCGTAGGTGGAATCTGCAGTAGTGCTCTGTTTGGAACTTTTACAAGACACTGCTCCACCGTTGAGCATAAAAACGAATCCTGAAGTTGATTTTCGGTCGTCCACGTCAGACTGGAAATCCGAATCCATATACCCTTCCACTTCCAATTCTCCATTACCATAGACCAGCATTATATCCTTGGTCCGTCTGAGGTACTTGAGGATAGTCTTGACTGCTGTTCAATGTTCCTTACCAGGGTCAGCCTGAAATCGACTGACTACGCTCACAGCATACGCCAAGTCAGGTCGCGTGCAGAGCATCACGTACATCAAGCTACCCACTGCGGATGCATAGGGGATTCCATTCATCTCTTTTCGCTCCAACCCACTTTGAGGGCTCATAGCCTTGGAAAGGTGAATCCCATGTCGCATAGGCAGGAACCCTTTTCTTAGAGTTGTCCATATTATATCGCTTCATGACCTTCTCTAAGTATAATGCCTGGGAGAGTCCTAACATACGATTCGCTCAATCTCTATAAAGGCGAATACCCAGATGTTGGTAGCTTCTCCCAAGTCTTTCATGGAGAATTCGGTCGAAAGCCACGCTTTCACCATCGAGAGCACTCCAATATCATTTCCTATCAAAAGGATGTCGTTCATGTACAATACGAGAGGATATTTTGCTCCCACTGCTTTTCTTATAGACGCAAGGTTCGTCTTCGTTCTTCAAGAATCCGTGGCCCTTGACCACTTCATCGAACCGAAGATTCCAGCTTCTGGAGGCTTGTTTGAGTCCATAAATGGACTTGTTCAATTTGCGCACCTTATGAGCATCTCCTTGTGATGTAAATCCCTTGGGCTGCTCCATATATATTTCCTCCTTGAGGTATACATTTAGGAACGCAGTTTTCACGTCCATCTGCCAGATCTCATAGTCATAGTGCGCAGCTATCGCAAGCGATGTTCGAATGGACTTCATCATAACGACAGGCGATGAGGTCTCCTCATAGTCAATGCCCTCTTCCGAACCCTTTCGCCACAAGCCTAGCTTTGTATGTGTCAACCAATCCGTCAGATCCAATCTTTCTCTTGTAGATCCATTTACACCCAATGATTCTAAAACCATCTGAAAGGTCTACTAGAGTCCAGACTTGGTTTTGTTTTCGTGCATAGAATCCATTTTTGCTTGCATAGCTATAAGCCATTTCTCCGAATCTTTATCCCTGATTGCCTGGTCATAGGTAGTGGGATTGTCTCCGATGTTCCCTTCCATCACAACAACCTCGTGCTCCATGTGGACCATTCCGTATCTCTTAGGCTGGCGAGATACTCTACTCGACCTGCGTAACTCAGGTTGCATCTCGAACTGCTCTACGTTGTCATCTGACACTGGAGTCCATGAAAGCGCTTATGAGGACTCTCCAAGAGTTACTTCGCAACCCGCTCCACCTTCTCGAACGTACTATTCTTCGAGAAAGTGGGCCTGAAGGGCTACAACAATTCTCTGATCATCATGGAAGTAAAATTGGTATCCCATGGAATCCTTAGGATACCCGACAAAACATCCTTTCACAGCCTTCGATTCCAGTTTATCTGTCTTGAGCTTTTTCACGAATGAGGGGCAATCCCAAACTCTAATGTGATTCACTTGGTCCTGTCCATATCTGATACGGAATACGATCGACTCGTGCTTCATGAGATACACCTTGCCGAAGCGAGAGCGATCATCAGTGAAGGTAACGAAATAATGGAAGTTACCGCAAGCCGCTACCCCAAACGGTCCGCAAACATCCGTGTGGATCAAACCGAGAAGTTCACCGGCTCTCGCAAAAGTCCCTGTGCTTGGTCATCTTTCCAAGGATACAAAATTCGCAAGTCGGATAGGGATCAGACCCAAACGGCTTTATAATGCTGATTTTCACTAACTCGAGAATCTTCTGTTCTCTAGCATGATCGAGTCGAAGATGCCACAGCAGTCTCGGGCTTGACTACAAATTTGCATTTGTTGGTGATTTTATTCACAGTTTTTGTTTTATCTTCGACATTTAGACAATATAATCCATTCAGTAAACTTGCACTTCCGACGCAATTATTTCCAAAATAAATATTGCATATATTATTACTAAAACGGAAACGTAACCGTTTTCGCTCAAAACGGGAATAGAAACAATATTCTTAAGCCCCTTGGGCAAAACTAAACAATCGGAAAGTAGGTAAAACGAGAGTTCTTGATCCAATGTGGGTCGCCGGTACAATGTGTCTGCTTCCTACGTTGATCATGATCTCTCGGTTCGCCAGCTTCCTACTTTGTTCTAGACCCTGATTTCAAACACAGATGTGAGCACTAGCTCCCGAGTCAAAGATCCACGAAGCGGAATATACTGTCATAGAACAATTAGTTTCTAAAACGTAAAGTTTTTTACCTGAGGCAGCTAGCTTTGGCCAATCGTGCTTCCAATGGCCAAAGCTCATTGCAGTGAAGGAATTTGTCCGTCGGCTTGGCACCTTTGTACGCGTTTTTCTTGGCCTTGCCTTTCGAAATTCGTCCTTTGGGCTTAGTGGGCTTATCCGACTTTTTCTTTCTACTCGACCCTCGAGTCTTAGCATTCGCGACAAGAACAACTTCCTTTCCTTTCACTTTCTTCATCTGAGTTTGCGCAGTCGACACCTGGTTCATCAACCCAGTCAACATCATGCCTTGTTCAGATTAAAGTTCACAATGAACGAATTGAAGGAAGGTGGGAGCGACTGAAGTATCAGATCGTTCTGGAGGTCATTATCCATGATAAAGTCCAGTGTCTCGAGTCTTTCGATGCAATCGATCATCTTGAGCACATGCTCTCCAACGTCACTACCCTCAGCCATTTTGCAATGAAATAGTTGCTCCGTAAGGGAATAGCGAGCACTACTGGGATGTTCGCCAAAAAGCTCCTTCAAATGAAGCAAAATGGCGCCCACTTCCATTTCCGAGTGAGTGCGCTACAATGCATTGCTCATGAAAAGAAGTATATAGCTCTTGACTTTGGCTAGTCAATCTGTCACTTGGCATACGCAGCCCGATCTTCGTCACTCGCATCAGCCCCTGGGACTTGCGGTACGAGGGAAACGAGGACATAAGTTAATGACTCCATACCTAGGACTATCCTCGGGTTACGGAGCCAGTCCACGTAGTTTGGTCCAACCAAACAATTTTCTCTCAAGCAGCATGGTAATAATGTTCGTCATTGCAGTAAATAGAAAGAAACGTAAAGCTGCAGAAAATAAAGATCTAGCTAGGTTTACATATCATTCATCAAGCGCAAACAAGGACTTTTCGTTTCACTTGACTCCCACTATTTTTCTCAAAACACTATCCTCCCAAGAAGAGTTTCGGAAACCTTGTTGAAAGTTTCATAGTGGAGTTGATGTTCCCACCTCAACTAGATTCGCCTCAGCCTTTAACTCAATATTTGGCTCATCTAATCTTATCGAAGTCACGTCAAACGTGAACTTGTACAATAAGAGTTTCAACTATCTTTATCTCAGTCATTGACCCTCACGGCTAACCCTACTTATTGGGAATAACTGCCTAAGTATGACCTATCAACTTATGCTCAAATCGTAGAATGTGCCGCACCTTGTTGCCATACGTTTTGTAGGAGGCGGACTGGTATGCCGAGGGGTGTCCAAGACGCACCCGAGACGCTAACATTGAGGCGGGATATACGATGCCAACTTACTCAGAACAAATCGCAAAACTCCCCAACGCTATACATCTCGAGCATGTTAGAAGACAGTAATCCAACTTCTTTATCCACTTAGTATTTTTCAAACGGGAGAATAAACCATTTCACATAAGAGCACATTGAACATGCATATCACTTCAATAACCAACACGCATGTAGGTAGTGAATTAACCCTAGGAAAATAATCTACAAGACCACACAAGCGGGTTATTTCTAATCTATCCCTATTACATGCGTATTCAAAAGAAAATCGGGTTGTCGCACGAGTCTTGAAGTCGTCAAACGTCCTTCGTCACTTGAACGGCCTCACTTGAAGTTCTAGAAAACTCTTCAAGTTGCGAATCCAAGACGGCGAATCCGTTCAAATTTTTGTGAAGCCACTTCACGAATCCTCGGTTGGCGAATCCTACTCCGCAAACCCGGTGAACCTCAACTTGGCGAATCCAAGAATCGGGAACCGTTGGGAAGGCACTTCGCGAATTATAACTAGGCAAGCCACTTAGCGAATCCACTTGGCAAACTGAAGTTTGGCGAGCGGATCGCGAACTATAGATTACGAACCTCGAATCGACGAATCGAAGTAAAGCGAAAGATATTGTTGCGAATCAAGTTTGTGAATCAAAAGAGGAGTTCGCGAACCAAGGTTTGCGAACCCTTTGGCGAGGCGAAGATTTGCGGGCCATAAAGAGTTCGCAAAATTTCACTTGGCAAACCCACCGAAATTTGGCGAACTCATTTGAGTGCGCGAACTCGCACACCCACATTTCACGGGCCGAGCAACTTTCACGAGTTTCCATTTGGCGAACTCAATGCATTTGACGAACTAGGGATGGCGAACTTAGGGTTTTGCGAGTCGGACACAATTGGCGAACTTGGTAATTCGTGAAGCCACAAGAGAATGGCGAATTGAGGTTGGCAAATTCGGTGGTTGGCGAACTCGGCAACTTCGCGAACTGAAAAATTTGGCGAACTCATAGTGTATGGCGAACTAGTTGCCGAGCGTAGGAATTTTTGCGAACTCAGTTTCATTTGGCGAACTAGGCATGACACGATGGAATTCGCGAACCCTAAGCCACGAAACGAGTTTTCGTGTCGCGCCCCGACTCCCTGACTGCCTATTCTAGCGCATTCCTATGTGCCTAGCGAGTTGTGAATAGTGAAGTGTACCAAAAACACATATAAATTTTTTCTTTTTCCATTCATATAATGGAACGAAGTTCTATACACGTCAAAAGAATACATGTTAGGTCTATAATCTACATCCTAGACCTAACTACGTGGATCTTCGTGTGACGGCACAGCAAAAGTCTCTTATGCGCCCGGCCTCACAGGTCGTCATCCATACACACACGTCCACCCCAAAAGTAGCGCGAAGCTCCAAAAGATTGGGCTTGTCAACTACGCGATCACGTACCGTGTTCGCTGGCGCCTACAACATATAACAAAAAAAGAATGAGCCACCGAGGCTCAGTAAGCAGTAATCATGCACGTGTCACTCCCCCGCAACGGCAATCCACGCCGATGCATAAGACACTCGCAAAGGCGATCCGCACCGATGCATACAACAATCGTACTACATACTCAGGGCCCTCGACTAATCTCACTATGCACCACAAGAGCTCACGTCCCTCAGGGACAGTACGACAGCGGTCCACGCCGGATGGCCAAACCCTAGGATGCTCATCGTCCCCCTAGGTTGCCATATGAACCCGGTCGTCGCCGACCGTCCGACGGTCGCTCACGCTGGTAGCCCACGCTGAGGTCGCCTACACCAGGGTTCCACCCTGTGTCGCTTACACCCTCAGGTCGCACCCTCCAGGTCGCACCTTACCGCCACGGGCCATGCCCAAATCCTATCCGCTGGATATCATCATATATATATCTACAATAATAGTACGACGACGCTAAACGCCGCCCTGGTAGCATAGGAGACAGCCCTGACTCAACTGTGAGTCGTCGCACTTGCCCATATCGGCAAGCCCTCGTCGCATACCAGCGACATATCATCATGCACACTCAATCCCACGACCCTTCCCCATGAGTTCGTGCGTGCACATGAATATGCATATGCAAATCAATGCAACTTATGCTTACCACATGAATGCGTAACAATCAATTCACGTAATCATAAATTCACATAGGCACATAGTCACGCAAACATATAACACGCAAGTTATGTGTTGTAGTTGGATTTCTACTTACCTGGCGTCCGTAGATTATTCGCTACCTGACCTGTGTATTCTCCTAAGTCCCGACCTTAGGCATGAAATAGTGTCGTTAGGATTGCTATATTCATTAATTAATTACTTAAGGACTTAAATAATTTCCTAAGTTAGAAACACGTCCTAAGAGTTCTAATTGAATTTGTAAAGTCTAGCTAAATTTCACTAAGTACGGTTAGCGAATTGCACTTATAATTTTCTAAGGTTCGCGACTTAGCACATGAGGCTTAACTTTCCAAGTGCGTTTCGCGAATTGTGTGGGTTCGCAAAGTTCTTGGACTTCGCCGAATTTGCTCGGCCCGCGAAGTTGGAGCTCGCGACTCGTCGGGTTCGCGAACCTTGCTCGGTCGCAAAACTAGTTTGAGTTCGCCAACTGAGGTTTCGTGAGTTGTTTGTGCATTCGCCAAATATTTGTTACATGGGGTTCGCGAACCTTGCTCGATTCGCAAGACTCCATGCGCCAAGTACGTTGAGTTCACCAAATTCGGGGAGGTCAGGTTTGCACTTGAGGAGTTCGCAAAATGCGACCCGCAAACCTCGATGGATTCGCGAAACTTAACTTTCGCGATTCCCGTCTCACATGAACAACTTCTAATTCGCCAAACTCTATGCTTACGGATCAAAAAGCTATTTTCTCAAGATCTTTTTAGAAGGCCGATTCAAGCCCCTGAATTTCAAACCTAATTAAATACTTAAACACATTGTTCGTGCCTCATAAATCTTAAAACATGTTGATATAGAACTAAAACACTTTCGAAGTAGACATGGACTACAATATCCTAGAATCCTACTTAGTAAAATATGTGTTTTGGGCAGAGTTCATGTGTGCTAACTTCCTAAACATGCCAAGTCCTATCATAAACTTAAAATCGACTTTGGAATTTAAAAATCGTAGCAATATTTATACCTTCTCTCCAAGCTAAGGTTCGATTGCTCCTCCCTCTCTTCCTATACTCGTTTCTAGTGTGAGTAGTGATTACTAGTTCTTTTATTTTCACTATCCACGTTATGATTGTACATAAGATAATGGAATTGTTTAAGGCATAGTGGATGGGACATGGGTGACGAAAATAGCCCTTATTTTAAGGTGCATTGTTTTTTTTCCACGTTTGACTCAAATGATTTAGGCCTAAGTTTGAACCTTGGTCTAGCCTCACTCACAGTTCGCGAAGTATTATTTTATTACCTTGGGTTCGCCAAATTTCATTGCCCACGTTCGCCAAATAGGTCCAATTCGCAGAACCCTTAGTTTTACCACTTTTTAGGGTTCGTGAAATTCTTTCAAAGGGTTTTAGGGTTCGCAAATTTCCATTTCACGGCTCTTTATTACATACAAGCATCTTTTTAATTCGCAACTACCAACGTTAAAGATCAAAGGTGTGCCCTTTTACCAAGGACCCGACGAACATCTTAAACCTTCAAGAACCCTAAAATTCAAACTCACTAACAACGCGGCTTACGCAGATTTCCGTGTCTGGAATTCCTAAAATATGTTAATACACAGTTAGTCAATATTGAGAGGGGTAAAAATATATTCTGACCGAGATGAGAATTTGGGCAGAGCTTGCACGTGATGTTTCTAGGCTTAAAGTATTTTAGTAAATCCTATTTCTTGCCCAAAGTATAAAGGTTTAAGGGAAGGAAGTTGTACCTAGTTTAAACTTGAGCAAGTTTCGTCTTCTTCTTCCTCCTTCTTTTGTTAGCTCACGTCAATGGGGTTTTCAAGTGTTAAGTGTTTAGATGAATATTTTAATCAAGAGTAGGGGGAATGGGACATGCTTGTGACGAAAATATCCCCTTGATTTGGGGAATTTTATCCCTAGGATTTTTATTATTATTTAAGAGTTTTGGGCCAATTTCAAAGTTCTAGTTTGGGCCTAAATGTGAACTTTAACTTCTTGGACCATTTATTATCTTTGGACTAAACCTATAAATTATTATTAGCTTGAGTTTGGGTTTCCACCTACTCCAATTGCAACTATAGCCCAATTTATTATTAGCGCCATTTCCATAATCCTAATTTTGAAAATCCCTAATTAAACTGGAAGTCACATGGCACAATTCAGATGCACCAATTTCCATCAACTGCAAATTTCACATCATTCATTCGAGCACAGATTAATGGCACGAAATGCACATAATTGAACTCAACATTCACGCAAATTTATTGGCCTCTAATACTTACGAGGACCCGGGTGCTACATTTCGCGAACCCCATGCAAAGCTAGATTGGCGAATCCTTGCAAGCTAAAGTCGCGAACCGTTAACAAAGTGTATTTGGCGAACCCGACGGCGTCGTGGAACGGACCATTTGGCGAATTCATCTAGTGATGAGCTCAAGTCGAAGAACCCTAAATAATGTAACTAACATACTTTGCGAACCCTAGGGCAAGGGTGACAATCTGCGAATGACTAGTGTAGGACTGTTAGGATATTTAATAGATTGTGCCATTAGTTTACGTCTTGGGTTATCTTTTGTAATTGTCCTTTTAGCTTGGGCTTTGGACTAGAATGTAATTAATTAATCATTAGTGTTTGGGCCTTAATATACCTAGGGTTAATCTGGTATATAATGTATTGCCATCACTATTTTCAAAGTAATCAAAGATCACACGGCTAACCCTACTTTTCACACAATACACACACTTGAAGGTGAGAACCTCTCCCTTTTTCATTCCATCCAAGCCTCTTCGATTCCTGGTTTGGTGCAATCGGGACCAACAAGTGGTATCATAGCAAACGTGGATCGATCTACATTGATTTGAATCCCGTTTCGTTCGATTCCGAGAAAGATCAAAGGTGTTTTGGGCAAAAAATCACTTTCGGGTATTTTGGATTCGTTTTGGGGTTTTAATGCTTCGTTTTTGTGTTTAAAACCTTCCCCCCAGATTGATTCTATGCCTAAAATGTTTTTAGAACACTTTTGGATCAATTTTAACGAGTTTTGAGCAAGATCGAAGCAGAAGTCTTCAGAAAAAGTCATCTCGGCCATTTTCTGTTTTTGGTCGAGTTGATCCATTTGTTGTTGTTTTTAGCTCACAAATCGGTCGAATATGTGTTTAGAGAAGAATTTCTGAAGTTTTGGATCAAGTTTGAGTGATTTTGGTTGAGATTTGAGTGAAAACCGGACGATTTTCTGGTAAAACTCGCAACAAGCAATGGAACAGTGACTTAATGTTCTTGGCCGCGAAATTTATTGTTGCGTTGTTCAAGTCCGCGAAATTTTTATCCAAGAAATTTCATTCCGAGAATCTTTCTAAAACCGCGAAAATTTCTCTGTTTCACTTTATTTTTCTCAACTGCTCACTTTCAAAATCCGAGAAATTTTATAACCGAGAAAGTCTATTCCGAGAATTTATCTGAGCCACGAAAATTTTCGAAAAATGAGAAATATTTCTAAGTCGATAAACTTTTTAAAACCGAGAAAGTTTTCAAATCCGCGAAAATTCTTTGAAACTAAGAAAGTTTGTCAAATCCAAGAAATTTTCAGCCGAGAAAGTTGCTTTCTTCCGAGAAAATTTTTCAAAACCACTACTTTTCAAATCCGAGAAACTTTCTAAAACCATACTTCAACCCGTGATACTTCTTCCAAACTGAAATTTTTAACCTGAAAATTCTCAAAACTGAGAAACTTTCTCACATGCAAAATTTTAAAATCCGAGAAAATGATTTTCAACTGAGAATTTTTTTCTGTCCGAGAATTTCTCTTTAAACCCACGCAAACACTGAATTTCTCAACCAATAATTTCTCGGGTAATTTATCTTGTAATCACGAACCATTTTGAAACGGTTTTTTCAAACCGCAAATTTTTCTCGTGTTAATTTTTTTTTCTCTCTTTCCACTCGTGTCAAAATTTTTTCTCGAACTCTTTCAAGTCTTGATCCTTTACACTTTAGTCCTATCCCCCTAGATCACTTTTTGACAAAAATTGGCTCTTCCAATCTCGTTTTTAAATTTCTCGAACTACTCCGAATTTCAAGATATAGTTCCCCTTCATACGTTTTCGACCATCACGCACGTTCACTTAGTTCTAAGAAATTCATTAAACAATTTTCTCAAACTCTACTCGTTAAATTCATATTTCTCATCTCGTTCGTTACTAAGCCTCTTATCTATACAAGATCAAAACCACGGACGATTCAACTGCACCAACCATGTCTACCACAAATGGCATCTCAACAATGGGCTCCGACACCAGGCCTCCGATGCTGCGACAAGGCGATTACAGCATATGGACAAACAGGTTCCTCACGTTCATCAGGAACAAAGGCGCACCACTCTCTCAATACTTACTGGACTCCATCTTCAACGGTCCAGCACAGTTCTGGACAATCATCCCTGCTCAACCAGACGCGAATCCTCCCATGGATGAACGCCGCACTCCAAGAAGTCCCATTAATGAGGATGAAGAGGCTCGCCTACAGGCCGATGAGACTGCCAAAGGATACCTCTTCCAGGTTATGGGCAATGAAGTCTACGCACACATCGAGTGCTGCACAACTGCCAAGGAAATTTGGGATGAACTCGTGGAAATTATGGCAGGCACAACAGAAAGTGCTCAGGGGAGGAAATCAGCATGTCTCTCGCAGTATGAACACTTCCAGGCCTATGAAGGAGAGGAGCTACGTGACACGTACCTCCGATACTTGAAGGTCATCAATGAACTCAAGAAAGCCAAGATCTCGAGGGACAAATTCGATATCAACAACCGCTTCCTTGGTAGCCTCAAACCACATTGGGGCAATGCAACCGTGATGATGATTCAGAGTAAGGACCTCTCCAACACCTCCATCCATGCTCTCTTCGACAGCCTGTCTGCCTATGCTCCTTACGTGCAACCTCAGTCCACCAACACTCGAGTTGACCCGCTGCTCTCCTCTCGAACAAGACTACTGAACAATCTTTCACCTCTAAGACCAAACAAAACAAAGGGAAGCTACCAGCTGCTGTATCTGACACCTCTTCAGGATCCGAAGCTGATACAGAATCTGATGAAGATGTTCGTGATCTACGCAAGCAACTGGCAATGCTCACAAAGATGGTCTCAAAGAAGATCGGGAAAAAATCCTCATCCTCCTCCAATCGTCAAAGAACCTTTAGCGGCACCAAAAAGACCACCCCTATGGAGGAAGCTAAGCCGATAAAGAAAGAGGAGGAATCCGCACCTCAAAAGTCTGTGAAGTGCTTTCGGTGTGGAAAGTTAGGCCGCTTTGCCAAGGAATGCCACGCCCCACGCGTGAAGGACTCTGGCTACTACGACCGTAAGGCTAGAATGACCCGCAAAATGGAAAGTGGGAAAGTTCTTCTCACCGAAGAAGCTGAGTGGGTGAACGACACTTCCGAAGACGAGGAGCCTAAGGATGAATATTGCTGCATGGCAAGGCTGATCGAACATGACTTGGACGAGGAGATGGTTAACACCAGTGAGAACTCTGCTAAGACCCTTACCAACACAGAGTCTGAAGTACGAATTTCACAACTCGATGATGTGTTTAATCACCGTCACACCATTAAGAAACCCACCGTAGACGCTAGGGATTATGATGAACTTAACTATGCCTTACTTAGTTTAAAAGTAGAAGAGCTCGCTTGCGCAAACGAACGACTAATTGCCTCAGAAGCGTTAGTCAAACGTCTACAAAACAAGAACAAACAAAGTGAGACTAAGGTTAAGGAAACCACACTGGCCATCAGTTCATGTGAAACATCTCGTCTCTTGACAGCTGCACAGTATGAACTGCTTAGTAAGGAAAGAATTAGGCTGTACCGAAGGGTGAAAGAACTTGAAGAGCAACTTCACCTTAGAAACAAAAACGCACGCATCTTATGCCTATTTCTAACGACCCGACTTCCTAGATACGTAATTTGGCGCGTAAGCAGCAGAAATCCCATTTAATTAAAACTTTTAAAACATAATAATACAAATACGTTCAATGTCTAAATTCGTAAGTCCAAACCCAAACATTTTTATTCATTGGGCCGAAACCCAAGAGGTCCAAGCCCAACTTTAAAAACACAAAACATTAACTCGTTCTACAGGTCGCGTCCCATGTACTGCGCCGCCCTCAAAAGTCCGTGGAGTCACCGCCATCAGCTGCCTTACCTACACACGTAAACCCTGAGCTTTTGCCCAGTAGATGAAAATATGCATGAATGCAAATGCTCTCACATCACAAACCTGACACATCACAAATCCACGCTCGACATCTCTCGAGCATACGCTCGTTTCTACTTCAACTCTCAACTCATAAACAGGGCTATAGGCTAGACTCGGAATCCACGCATAAAATGTCATATAATGTCATGATAGTACGGCCCCATCTCTGTCTCAACCGTGACTATAATAAGGGTAAGTGGTAGCGGCCCCATCTCGGTCTCAACCACACCTAAAATAGTGACAAGCGGCCCCATCTCGGTCTCAACCGCAAGCGCTTCATCGAATCGTAGCCTGACAACTAACATCGATCACTTTACCCCACTCATCGACACTATACAGTGTTAGCGTGACCCCGCACGGTTACAACTCCCCCCGTACCACGTGTATGCAAATGACATGCAAATAAAATGCAACATATCACAACGCAACATATAAAATGCAACGTATCGGCCCGAGGTTTTAGCTCGGGCCGATCTCGAAAATCCTTACACCAAATAATTCAGGCCCGAAGCCCGTGTTTCGATTTGATCGGCCCGAAACGTTAACCACCGAAACTCTCGCCGAAATTTCACTAAGAGTTCACCAAAATTTAATCCTTTTCACTTTAGGACCCTAAGTTCACAATTGGTCCCTAGTTTAATATATTTTAAAATTCTAACGTCCAATTTCAAAATATCACTTAAGTTCCTAATTTAAGAGTATCTTCCTAAATTTTTCATTTAAAACCCCAAAATCTCATAACTTACATTTTTGGACCCGAAAATTTTCGTAAGTTTCAGATCTGGCCCGAAGCTTTAAAAATTTTAGATCTGCCCCAAAGCTTTATATTTCTTTAAAAATCTCCCCTGTTTGGATTTTACAACCTCAGTCCCTCTATTTTTTAAAACTTTCCAATCTAGTCCCCGAAATTTTTAAAATTAGACAAAAGGACCCCAATTATTTATTCCGAATTTTCAAATCTGCCCCAAAATTTGTTTTAAAAAATAAACTATTTAATACGGCTGTTTTGCGATAGTTTAGTATTTCTCAATGATCACGGGGTAAACGATGTCCGATGGACCTGAAATTTTAACCATTGTTAAACAACTTGCAAATCTCGAATCTGCCCAAAGGAATTACTAATCCAAGGTCTAGATTGTGAGATATGAATTTTTATGTACCTCTTGGCCGAAATGGATAAAGAAAACCCTAGAAAACACTAATCCTCCCTAAGTTTTGTTCTATCCTCTTAATCACAAGTCCTCGAACTCTATTCTTATGTTTCATGGACCTAAACTTCATAAAGATTAAGGTATTAAACTGGCCGAATTTTAGCATATCAGCATCATCACGAAAATCATACAAGAAATTCACGTTTAGCGCATAAACACGTATAAATTCGTAAGAGATCAAGCAATCACGTAAAATTCACGGATTTAAAACTTGTTTACGTGTGTAGGTGATCTTCACCTACCTTAAATTCCGTAGATAGCTACGTAACGGGTTGTTTCGTGATCCCGACCCTAGAGTTCCGATCCCTAGCTCCCGAAGGTTTTTCTCCTCCTCTCTTCTCTTTTACTTGTTGGTTATTTTGTCCTCATGAGATTAATGAAGTGGCTTAATGGTTGTTAGTTTGTCTTCATGCTCACATGGAGATGACATTAGGTGTTATAGATCCTGTCATCATGCTTGAGGAGGTAGCATTAGGTGTGATATTGTCCTTTCTTTTTCTCTTTTCTCCCCTCTCTCCTTCCCTCTCTCCCAACGTAACTTCCTCCTTTCTTCTTCTCTATTCTCTTTAATTTATTTATCTTTTCCTATGAGGTGTATTAGGTGTATTAGGTGTATTATTTGTCCTTATGAGGTGTATTAAGTATATATGATATAATTACTAATTAGGTGATGCTTTGTTTTATTTGTTTTGTTTTTTTTTATCCCATCGATAATATATCATTATGGGACAAAATAGGATTAAGTATATTTAAGATAATGAGGTGTGATGAGGATTTTAATTTTTTCGGCCCTATATATTATTTATTATTATTATTGGACCAAACTCCTAATAACTTGGGCCATTATTTGCTTATTTGGCCCGTAATATTTTCGATCCATTTAAATTTTTTTCGGGTCCAATTATATATTTTTGGCCCGGCTCGGAAAGAACTCGTTGTATGTTCGAATTGACTTCACACATTTCGAATATTATTAAAATAATCCCGTATAAATTTTACGGGCATTACATCCTCCCCCTTTGTAAGAATTTCATCCTCGAAATTACATCGAAATAAATAATTCTGGATACTTTTCTCTCATCTCGTCTTCGCGTTCCCAAGTAGTTTCTTCCAATACTTGGTTCCGCCACAAGACCTTCACGAGGGGTATTTTCTTATTCCGAAGGCGTTTCACCTCGTACATCAAAATTTCCACCGGTCTTTCCTCGTAGCTCAAGTCCGGTTTCAACTTTTGATGAAGTGATTCACCCTGCAGTACATGGCTCGGGTCTGAGATGTATTTCCGTAATGTAGACCCATGAAAGACGTCATGAACTTGAGCGAGCGATGTTGGCAATTCGAGCTGGTACGCCACTTCTCCAACTCGTTTCACCATTGTGAAAGGTCCGATATATCTCGGACTCAACTTCCCCTTCTTTCCGAAATGCTTTATTCCCTTCATTGGCGAGATCTTCAAAAAGACTTGATCGCCTTTATCAAACTACAACGGCCTTCATCTTTTGTTTGCATAACTCTTCTGACGACTTTGGGCCGTTTGCATCCTCTCCCGGATTTTTCCCACAGCTTCAGTCATTTCACGAACCATTTCGGGACCCAACAATGCCTTCTCGCCGATTTCATCCCAATGAACTGGGGATCGACATTTACGCCCGTACAAGGCTTCGTAAGGCGCCATCCCGATCGTGGCTTGATAGCTGTTGTTATAGGAAAACTCGATCAGTGGAACGTATTTGCTCCAACTTCCTCGGAAATCCAGAATGCATGCTCTCAACATATCTTCGAGTGTCTAGATTGTTCTTTCAGATTGTCCATCCGTCTGGGGATGATATGCCGTACTGAAGGACAGTTTCGTCCCCATGGCCTTTTGTAAGCTCACCCAGAATTGGGACAGAAACCTCGAATCCCGATCCAAAATGATTGAAATCGGGATCCCATGGAGTCTCACAATTTCTTGTATGTACAGCTCAGCATATTTCTCCAAGGAATAGGTTTGATTGCTTGGCAGGAAATGAGCTGATTTAGTTAACCGATCTACGATCACCCAGATTGCATCATAGCCCTTTACCGTCTTGGGTAACCCGACGACGAAGTCCATCGTGATATGGTCCCACTTCCACTCGGGAGTCATCAAAGGTTGCAACGTTCCCGCCGGTCTTTGATGTTCTCCTTTGATTTGCTGGCACGTCAAGCATCATTGCACGAAAGCAGCCACATCTTTTTCCATTCCCGGCCACCAATAATTTATTCGTTAGTCCCGATACATTTTTGTTGCACCGAGATGTATCGAGTAGGTTGTTGTATGTGCCTCCGTCATTATAATTTGACGGATCTCTTCGTCGGGTGGTACACATAAGCGACCTCGAAATTGTAAGCTTCCATCGTCTCGAAATCCGAACGCCGATTGAACACCTTCATCTTGTTCCGCTCGGATCTTCAGATATAATTCATCCTCTTTTTGTGCCTCGAGAATTCGATTTAACAATGTTGGCTTTAAGGTCAACGCTGCTAGTCTCGTTTCAGTCTCCCCTAAGTTGATTATTAATCACTTCAACTCCGAGTTGGCACAATTCTGCGTTCCCCCGGTTTACGGCTCAGAGCATCTGCAACTATGTTCGCCTTCCCTGTGTGATAATTAATCACGCAGTCGTAGTCCTTCACCAACTCGAGCCATCGTCTTTGCCTCATGTTTAACTCCTTCTGCGTGAAGAAGTACTTTAGGCTTTTATGATCTGTAAAGTTCTCGCATCGTTCTCCGTATAAATAGTGTCGCCAGATTTTCAGGGCAAACATCGCGGCTGCGAGTTCCAAATCATTCGTGGGGTAATTCGTCTCGTATGGTTTTAGCTGTCGGGAGGCATACGCAATTACCTTCCCATTTTGCATTCAACCCGTACCCCAAGCCATTTTTTCGAGGCATAAGTGTATAAAATCCTTCAGTACCAGAGGAAATTGCAAGGACAGGAGCTCTTGTCAATCGTTTCTTCAACTCCTGGAAATTGAAGAAACTAAGTTGAGAAGATCACGAAGACCAGAGGCCGTTGGATCTAAGATGGCGTGCGACCTAATGGCCAGGATTTGAAGGCTGAAGATTTAATTCTGTTCTTAAGATATCGCGCGAAGAGATCAACGGTTGAATGCTTAGGAAGTGAATGAAGCGGATGGTGAATCGTGAGCGTTAGATCAAAGATCGGACGGATGATAGTGAAGGTGCTATTTCACTTATAGAGTCGCTTGCGATTCTTGCTCTAACATGCGGATATCACGTGGCGACTTGTGGAGTGTTCGATCGAATTAAATGTACGGTGAAGATAGATCGCGACCTCTCACTTAAAATATGATTCTGGTTTGTCAAATTTCCCAGTTCACTTTCTCGAGCGTGTAACTCCTTTAAGAGTGAGAATCACCGTGAGGTGAAAACACATGAGTTGTAGAAGGGATAGAGATCTGTAACTTTTGTGTTGTGATCAATAAGAAGGGAAGCTCGGTTGATCCGTGGACATAGGCTGAATTTCAGTCGTGTTTGTGCTTTAGCTCGCCGTACTTTTTATTGATGCAACAACGTAATCTAGGCTGTGCTTGTAATTACTGCATTGATTTAAACGTGAGCACAATTTCTTTGTCGTAATGGACATCAACATCTTTCTTCGAGATTTTGGATTGGCTTTTTTTTGTGATGAAAGTCCAATGTGATTTTCTTCCTGCGCGTGATCTCTCAAATCGAGATTACGGCATTCGAAGAAAAATCTTCTCAGAACTTATGAAGCTTATCTCTATACGGCGTTCAAAGAAACTCGAAATTAATATTGCTTATCCTTCGCTTCACTCACGCCTATAAATAGGTACTTGATGCACGCTATTTGCACCACAACACAATTCTCTCCTAATCTTCGCAATGTATAATTTTGGAGGAAATGCGGATCGTGAGGATGTTCCTCAGGAACCTTTTTTGGATGTTCCTCAGGAACCTCTTAAATTTGAGTTACTCCTTCTTTTGGGATTGCTCTTCGCTGCAATCGCCATTTTTGTGATGTGGTTTGTCACTCACTGCACTTGCGTTTAATTTAATGGGAAGCCGCGTCTTGTTCGGGCATATTGGAAGAAGATGCCGGCAGAACGTCCTGAACGTCGTCGATGTTTTATCTCCTAATTTTTTTTATGTATTCGAGTTGTAATATGATTTTAAGTTATGTAATCGTTATGCATCGACTCTATCATGTTTTCTCTACGTCCTAGTCTCAATTCCTAAATTTCTACAATTAACCCATGTTTCTCTATGTCCTCGTCTTTCAAAATTGTATACAAGCCCCGAACTTTAAAAATTTAATATTGTTCGACCCTCTTTTATTTCGCCGTTTATTTATTTTTTTAACTTCCCGAATTTCAGCTTGGTCCAATTCGGTCAAGCCCAAGTTGACAAAGCCCAAATTTTGAAAAGGCCCAAAATTTAAATTTCGCCGATTTTCCTAATTGGTCCGAATCTCCGAATTTCAAAGAAACCCCAAATTCAATCAAAGGTCCGAATTTTTTTTTGATCATTCTCTTCTTACCTTAATTCAACCGAATTCTACCAATCTAAGTGTAAAAGTACGAAATCTCTAGTTTCTGAACACATCAAGGAACACATAAAAAATCACACAAATATTCACGCAAAGCATAATATCAAAAAATCGTAAATCACATAATTAGGTATTAAACTTACAGGCGTGGGCTGATTGATCCTCCAGGCTTTTGAGCGGCAGTACATGGACAATCTATAGAACCTATAACCTAATGCTCTGATACCGCCTGTAACGACCCGACTTCCTAGATACGTATTTTGGCGCGTAAGCAGCGGAAATCCCATTTAATTAAAATTTTAAAACATAATAATACAAATACGTTCAATGTCTAAATTCATAAGTCCAAACCCAAACACATTTTTATTCATTGGGCCGAAACCCAAGAGGTCCAAGCCCAACTTTAAAAAGACAAACATAAACTCGTTCTACAGGTTGCGTCCCATGTACTGCACCGCCCTCAAAAGTCCGTGGAGTCACCGCCATCTGCTGCCTTACCTACACACGTAAACCCTGAGCTTTTGCCCAGTAGATGAAAATATGCATGAATGCAAATGCTCTCACATCACAAACCTGACACATCATAAATGCACGCTCGACATCTCTCGAGCATACGCTCGTTTCTACTTCAATTCTCAACTCATAAACAAGGCCCTAGGCTAGACTCGGAATCCACGCATAAAATGTCATATAATGTCATGATAGTACGGCCTCATCTCGGTCTCAACCGTGACTATAATAAGGGTAAGTGGTAGCGGTCCCATCTCGGTCTCAACTGCACCTAAAATAGTGACGAGCGGCCCCATCTCAGTCTCAACCGCAAGCGCTTCATCGAATCGTAGCTGACAACTAACATCGATCACTTTACCCCACTCATCGACACTATACAGTGTTACCGTGACCCCGCACGGTTACAACTCCCTCGTACCACGTGTATGCAAATGACATGCAAATAAAATGCAACATATCACAACGCAACATATAAAATGCAACGTCTCGGCCCGAGGTATTAGCTCGGCCCGATCTCGAAAATCCTTATACACCAAATAATTCGGGCCCGAAGCCCGCGTTTCGATTTGATCGGCCCGAAACCTTAACCACCGAAACTCTCGCCGAAATTTCACTAAGAGTTCACCAAAATTTAATCCTTTTCACTTTAGGACCCTAATTTCACAATTGGTCCCTAATTTAATATATTTTAAAATTCTAACTACCAATTTCAAAATATCACTTAAGTTCCTAATTTAAGAGTATCTTCCTAAATTTTTCATTTAAAACCCCAAAATCACATAATTTACATTTTTGGACCCGAAAATTTTCCTAAGTTTCAGATCTGCCCCGAATCTTTAAAATTTTTAGATCTGCCCCGAAAGCTCTATATCTCTTTAAAAATCTCCCCTGTTCGGATTTTACAACCTCAGTCCCTATATTTTTAAATCTTTCCAATCTAGTCCCCGAAATTTTTAAAACTACACGAAAGGACCCCAATTATTTATTCCGAATTTCAAATCTGCCCCAAAAACTTTATATTTCTTTAGAAATCTCCCCTCTTCGGATTTTACAATATCGCCCCCAGATTTGTAAAAAATTAAAAAAATCTATTTTATACGGCTGTTTTGCGACAGTTTAGTATTTCTCATGATCACGGTGTAAACGATGTCCGATGGACCTGAGATATGAATTTTTTTGAACCTTGCCGAAATGGATAAAGAAAACCCTAGAAAACACTAATCCTCCCTAAGTTTTGTTCTATCCTCTTAATCACAAGTCCTCGAACTCTATTCTTATTTTTCATGGACCTAAACTTCATAAAGATTAAGGTATTAAACTAGCCGAATTTTAGCATGTAAGCATCATCACGAAAATCATACAAGAAATTCAGGTTTAGCGCATAAACACGTATAAATTCGTAAGAGATCAAGCAATCACGTAAAATTCACGGATTTAAAACTTGTTTACGTGTGTAGGTGATCTTCACCTACCTTAAATTCCGTAGATAGCTACGTAACGGGTTGTTTCGTGTGATCCCGACCCTAGAGTTTCGATCCCTAGCTCCCATCGATAATATATCATTATGGGACAAAATAGGATTAAGTATATTTAAGATAATGAGGTGTGATGAGGACTTTAATTTTTTCGGCCCTATATATTATTATTATTATTATTATTATTATTATTATTATTATTATTATTGGACCAAACTCCTAATAACTTGGGCCATTATTTCCTTATTTGGCCCATAATATTTTAGATCCATTTAAATTTTTTTCGGGTCCAATTATATATTTTTGGCCCGGCTCGGAAAGAACGCGGTGTATGTTCGAAATTGACTTCACACATTTCGAATATTATTATAATAATCCCGTATAAATTTTACGGGCATTACACTATTGAACCAACCAGCTGAAACAGAATTCTACGACGCCCGGATGGGAATCGGCCTGGCCAGCAACTGCAACCCAAGACCAATAATGGTTAAAAGGTATAACATGTATAGCACTAGGTTCCTGCAAACAAGGAAGGGGACTCCCTCACAGCTCATGCCATTCGTAAGATCCTCCTCTGTTGTCCTTTCTGAAGAAAAGAGGGAACAGAACATTCTTTGGGCAGAAATCGCATATGAATACACAGAATTGAATGCTAGTAATAAGACTAAAAAATCTTCACTCTCTGAGGACATCAAGACTCTATTTTCAACCGAAGAACAGGAAATTGCTTTCCGAGAAGCGCTTTCTCGCATATATATCCCAAAAAAACTTCTGGTCATAGCAGAACTAGAACGAACCCTAGAACTAGAGCGGAAAGCCTTCGCGAAGGAGCGAGATGAGCTACTTAGCAAAATCTCTACCCTAGAGCAATTTCACAATACGAACAAACCCTCTACGTCGAGTCAAGTACCCTATTCTCAAACATGTAAATGTAAGGAATCAGCGAAGATGACTCCTGAAGTTGAAACATGTTCAACCACTAACTCTCTTATATCTATGGATACAGGGAATGTGAGTCCGACGTCTTTCGAAGGGAGCTCGTTTGAAATAAAGGAGAATCCGCTCTTCGATGACAAGAAGAAAAGACCATCCTTATTCGTTAGTCCTCGCTGTGTAATGAATCTCAATATCTTAAGGACTTAGATAATTATGGTGCCAGAACTTATCTTCCTTTTACCAAGCTTATGTCTATGTGTTGCTGCAATGACTTTGTTCTCCCACGCTTTCATGAATATGAAACACATGAACACGCAACACTTCGTCCACGCAAGCGAACCTCGTCTACAACACCATTGCACTCTCCCACTTCGCCTAAACCTACGGTTAAGCGAAAACGCCTTTCGTCGTCAAACGCAAAGTCACCTACTACTCGGAACCAAAGTTCCCCACGCCAATTCATGCATAAGGCACCTTACATGCTAGCACAAGTTAGACAAATATGGGTTAGAAAAACCATAATCCCGCCACCTCAAACAAATCACAAAGGGAATCGAAACTAGATCCAACACAACCTGATTTAGAGCCCACATTTCCCGTTAAACGCACGAAATTTTACTTGTATCACAAGAAGGTCCCGTCCGTGAACGGGGACCCAACGTTTGTTGATGATTGCAGGTCTGTCATGTGTGGTATCTAGACTCAGGTTGCTCCACACACATAACAGGGAACAAGGAGCTATTGAGCAACTTCTCCGAACGCTATCTCGGAAGGGTCTCCTTCGGAAACAATCAAATGGCGCCAATTCTCGGAACTGGCGATCTCGTCCATGACAAACTGACGATCAAGGGCATCTCTTACGTCGAGGGTTTGAGCTACAATCTCTTCAGCATTGGTCGTTTCTGCGACAAAGGATACAAGGTTCTCTTCGAATCTGACCTCTGCAGCATTATCGATGCCTCGGGACTACCTCATCTTTATGGAACGCGCACGTCTCACCTCTATGTACTCAACCTTACGACCTCTCATCCAATGTGCCTTCTCTCTCGTGCTACACCCAAGTTGAACGATCTATGGCACCGACGTCTTTCACATCTCAATTTCAAGACTCTCAACAAACTGCGTCAGAATAAACTTGTCAACGGTCTACCTCAGCTGTCCTATCATAAGGAGCATCTCTGCTCTGCCTGTGAATTAGGGAAGACGAAGCGTTCGTCTCACATCTCCAAGGAAACGACGTCCTCTAAGCTCATCCTCGAGCTCTTACACATGGTTCTATGTGGCCCAATGCCTACGGCCACACTTGGAGGAAGACGGTATATTCTTGTGATTGTCGACGATTTCTCACGCTACACGTGGACGAAACTTGTTCGCACAAAGGATGAAGTTCCTGATTTAATCATCGAGTTTGTTGTTACGTGCCATAATCTTCATCAACAGAAGGTTCGATTTATCAAAACTGACAACGGAACTGAGTTTAAGAACAAGAAGCTCAGTGATTTCTATGCCACTCGAGGCATCACCCAGCAATTCTCAGCTGTGAAGACCCCGGAACATAATGGTGTCGTTGAGCGTAAGAATAGGACACTAGTTGAAGCAGCTAGGACTCTCCTCATCCAATCCGGCCTTACTCACTCTCTTTGGGGCAAAGCTATTCGAATGGCTTACTACACGCAGAACCCATCCACAAGAGATTCAACCGCACCCCATACGAGATGCTGAATAACCGTCGTATCCCATATATATCTTATCTAAGGGTCTTCGGTTGCCGATGTTTTGTTGCCAATGATCGCCAACATCTTGGGAAGCTTGATCCAAAAGCACTTGACGGCATCTGTGTTGGATATTCGCTGAACTCGAAGGCATACAGAGTCTATCTTAAGGAGAAACGATCAGTCATCGAGAGCACAAATGTCACCTTTGACGAAAGCGAAGGCGACCATCTTCGAGTATTTCTATCCAGTCCCCAAGACTCCCGTCGCCACCACTCAACCTACCTCTGCACCCACCCCCCTACACCACCGTCTATCGGCGATGATGTCGTCCCTCCAAACTTGATCTCAATCTCAACGAAGATGACATTTTACCCAACTATGGGAACATTGCTGATCCTGATGCCGAACCCTCTCAATCTACTACAGTTGAGATCTCATCCTCGGACACCGGACTCCAATCTGATGAGCCTCCAATCGACACAAATGCAGCTAGCTCTTCACAGACTAATGTACCACTTTGGGCTCGCTCTCACCCTGTGGATCAGATTATTGGGGATCCCACATCTGGTGTTTCGAACGTTCGGCCACGATGAATGAAAGTATGTTCGCTTGCTATCTCAGTCAAGCCGAACCATCATGAGTAGCTGAAGCTCTCAATGATCCTGATTGGCTGATAGCAATGCAGGAGGAAATAAATCAGTTCGAACGTCTACAAGTTTGGGAACTCGTACCATGCCCTCGCAACAGATCCATTATCGGCACGAAGTGGATCTTCAAGAACAAAAAGGATGAAGACGGTGTTGTCATCCGCAATAAAGCAAGACTTGTGGCTAAGGGGTACAATCAACAAGAAGGCATCGACTACGATGAAACTTTCGCCCTTGTTGCCAGGATCAAAGCTATACGGATCTTTCTTGCCTTTGCTGCTCACAAGAACTTCAAAGTCTACCAAATGGATGTGAAGACTGCATTTCTGAATGGATTTCTCAAGGAAGAAGTGTACGTTGATCAACCTGAAGGGTTCTTGAGCGAAGAGTTTCCTCATCACGTATATCGACTCTACAAGGCTCTCTACGGACTAAAACAGGCTCCCCGAGCTTGGTATGACGTCCTTTTAGACTTTCTCGTTCAGTCTGGATTCAATAAAGTATCTCTGGATACAACTCTCTTCACCAAGCGGAATGGCCCGGACATCATGATTGTACAGATTTATGTCGATGACATCATTTTTGGATCGACTAAACCACAACTGTGTGAAGAATTTGCAGAATTGATGAAGGAGAAATTCGAAATGAGTATGATGGGCGAGCTGAATTTCTTTCTCGGTCTTCAAGTAAAGCAACTCCCCGACGGAATCTTCATCAACCAGTCCAAATACATCCATGACATCCTCGAGAAATATGGAATGAAGGATGTTAAGACTGCCGCTACACCTATGTCACCCTCTGGCCGACCCGACGCGGACCCATCTGGTGCTCCCGTCGACCAAACCGTCTATCGTGGGATAATAGGCTCTCTTCTGTACCTCACTGCTAGTCGACCGGATATCGTTCTCTCGACAGGAATCTGCGCTCGTTTTCAGGCTACACCTAAGGAATCCCATTTCACTGTTGTCAAAAGGATTCTCCGCTATCTCAAAGGAACACCCAATCTGGGTTTGTGGTACCCCACTCGATCAGACTTCAAACTGGTTGGATTCTCTTACTCAGATTACGCAGGATGCAAGGTGGATCGGAAAAGCACCTCTGGAGCTGCACACTTCTTGGGCGGTAAACTCGTGAGTTGGTCTTCTCGAAAACTAAATTGTGTCTCAACTTCGTCGACGGAGGCAGAATATGTCGCCGCCGCTAGTTGTTGTTCACAGCTTTTGTGGATGAGAACCCAACTACGAGATTTTAATTTTCATGTAGATAAAATTCCCATTTATTGTGACTCCAGGAGTGCGATTGTGATGACAAGTGAGAACCCAACTACGAGATTTTAATTTTCATGTAGATAAAATTCCCATTTATTGTGACTCCAAGAGTGCGATTGTGATGACAAGTAATCCAGTACATCACTCGAGAACGAAACACATAGATATTCGTCACCACTTCATCAAAGAACATGTTGAACAAGGGACGATTGAATTGCACTACGTCACTACCGAAGATCAACTGGCCGACATTTTCACAAAACCGTTGGATGTCAAACGATTCCAACACCTTGTGACTATGTTGGGCATGATGAATCTTCAGTTGTGATCAATCAATCCTACATGAACTTTGTTAAAGTGTACATAGTTCTCTTCACTTTACTCCATTTTCTATGTGTCTTCTGAATTATGTCTCTTAAGGGGGAGTTTTCGATTAAGGGGGAGTTTCTGCTTTTTCTTTATTTAAAAAGGGAGTTTTCGATTAAGGGGAGTTTTCTGATTTTGCCTATTCAAAAAATAAAAAAAGAAAAAAATCTTGCATGAACCAATTTGGTCAAACGGAGTCAAAATTGGACCAACTGAATTTTGGGTTGAAATTTTAATTTTTGGTCAAATGGAGTCAAAATTGGACCAATTGAACACCAATTGGACCCAATTTTTACCAAGCCCACGAAATTCGGCCCAGGAACCAATTTTGACCAAGCCCGCGAATTTCGGCCCATTTACTCAAAATCTCGCATGAACAGTCACAAAACCCCCAAAACACTTAACTCTTTTCACAATCTTTCCAAATTCCCGAGAAAAATTCAAAAATTTCGCACCCTCCTCTTCGAAAATTTCTCAACCTCTCGCAACCGTCATCTTCTTCAAATCCGCCTTCAAAATCCGTTTTTCTGCATACTCCGTCGTCAAATTCAGCTTTTCGGTATGAATACATCGCAAATAAACCAATTCTCGTTCGTTTTACTCTGTGTTTGCCCCGTTTTACTTTTTTTTTAGGTTTAAAATTAATTTTTCTCGGCTTTAATTCGGACGCATGTAAGGATTTTGGTGTTTAAAACCCCCAAATATGTATTGCCCGTCCAATTTCGAGTCGAATGAGTCCAGTTTATTGCATTTTGGTTAAGATTTGAGTGGTTCTAAGGCAAAAATCATAGCGTCGTTTCGTACGTTTTCGCACAGTGTTCTTCACCGAGAAAATTTTTCAGAGAAAATGCTTTAACGATAGATTTTCGCTGCTACAGTGACTGAGGTCCCGCGGAAGTTTTTATCCGAGAAATTTCTTGCGTTAAAATCTTCGCTGCTACAGTGACTGAGGTCCCGCGAAAGTTTTTATCCGAGAAATTTCTTGCGATTAAAATCTTCGCTGCTACAGTGACTGAGGTCCCGCGAAAATTTTATCCGAGAAATTCCTTGCGTTACAATTTCGCTGCTACAATGAAGTCATGCCCCGCGAAATTTTCATACACTTCACTTCATATTACATCTTTTCGCATCCTCACTATTTCGCAACAACACTGACCCAAAAATTTCTCAATCCATAAACTTAAATTTTTCTCGGATTCATGCTGATCAATTCTTTCGCAGCTACAGTGGTTCAATAATTTCTCAAACCTTACATACATCATCTTTTCGCGGATCACGAAACTTTCTCAATCTGAGAAAATTGTCAATCCGAGAAATTTCTTTTCACTTGTCAAAACTGAGAAATTCCAACCCGAGAAATTTTATCACTTAAGCAGATTTTCTTCAAAACTTTATCACTCCGCGAAACTTTCATATGACTTGAGAAAATTCCAAACTTGCGAAATTTTTGCTAACTTGAAAACTTTTCTACTTGCGAAAATTTAATACCTTTTGAGAAAATATTTTAACCGCGAAAATTTTTGGATAACTTGTGAAATTCCATAACTTGCGAAAAATTTTCCCTACATGCAAAATTTTACACTAATGCGAATTTTTTTTTTCCGGCTTGCTCATGTACCAAAATTTTCTCATATCACAGGAACACTTTCAATCCTGAAAATTTTCTAAGTGTTGGAAAACTTTCGTTTAAATTCCGAAAAATTGTCGAAACACGCCATCACATGACCATCATGCAATCTTAACAACTTTAGTTCAAAAGGACTCTAAGTTAGCTTTAATTTTAATTTATTTTTATTTTTTTCTTTACGATTTTGGGCACTTTTATGTTTCGTTTTATTGTTTCGCCCACGACTTACTTATGTCCATGTTCTTGCGATTTAATCCGTACTAATCATGTTATAATTACTGTCGAGCACAGATATGACCAACAAAGATCAAGATACACTTGAGGCACTTGAGGCTGCAGCAATCCAAAGGGACATCGCTCGCATCGAGCTCAACACGCTAACCTATGTTCCACCGGTCGAGCAAGTCTTCCCAACAAGTCGATGGGCTGACTTGATACCAAACAAGAACATGGTGGACTTGGACAACTTTAGGTGTGATGCCCCCATCATCATAGAGATCCTCAAAGGGCATCCCCTCTGACATGCCCTCACTCATGGCGAGACAGAAGCGCAAGTCTATCTACAGCAGTTCTGGCACACATTGCAGATTGCTGGACCACACTACCTCGCTTCAGCAATGTCCGCCGAAAATCGATCAAGAAACAGTAGTCCTCACTCGCAAGATTGTCCAAGAAGTACTTCAACTCCCTGTCTACTCACCCTACGAACCACTACCGACGCACGAACAACTCATCGAAGACATCGACAGATTGGGCTATCAACCTGAAAACAAGAAGAAGAAAGGCCCACTCGTTCTCAGCGAAGTCACCACATGCAACCTACCTCAACCCTGGCGAACATTGTACCTCCTACTGAACAAATGCATGTCAGGGAAGCATGCTGGCTAGGACCGCGGGAACCACCAAATCCTTACCATCCTAACCGGCATCGAACACAACCGCAAGTACAACTACACTGAGATCATCTGGATGGATCTCATCTCCATGATCCAACGTCGCGATCGGGAAGTTGCCAAGGACGTCAAAAACCGCTTCGTACCTTACATGCGGTGGCTCCCAGCGCTCATCAAGCACTTCCGCCTGTTCTCCACCAACATCCGCATCCGCCCGACGAGTGAACACTTCGTAATCCCCATTGTCGAGAAGTTCACCAAAAAAACACTCCGGCGAAAGATCGACACGCTATGATAATCCCGGACGAAGTTCTACCCTATGCAGACCCGACCAATCCGCATGTTCGAGAATATCGCGCCTCCACCGCTTCATTCCGCGAGAGTCCCCGTCCACTATCCACTGTCCCTACGGAACAGACCAACCCCGCTGCTCCTAACCACCCGGGACTAGCCAAACCCCACCTCCACTACTAAAAAGTCATCGAGTTGCGTAGCATCCTCTTCCACCCGCATACCGAAAAAACGGTCGCACGAGGATGACGTAAACCGCACCACAGAGCGTCGATCAAAACAGAAACACGATCGACCTCCTCAACCACAAACAAGCCGAGCCCAACCCATAGGTGCAGGGGGTGATGTGTTCACCTCCCGAGTAGAAGACGTGGCACTTGGCTCAACCACGCAAACGACCCCACCAATCCACTTATCTTCCTTTCTACAGGAAGATACTTTATTCCACGAGGAGCTACGTATGCCATCGACATCCCACCTGGAGATAGTCGATGTTGAAACAAGCAGTCCTCCGCCTCAAACTGCATCCTCTTCAATAACATAAAGTATAGTGCCCTCACTCCCTATAATTTCATATGTTTCTAGGACACATACACCTTCTACTGCACTACAGAGTCTTCGTGATTCTGTCAGAACGCTCGGTGATGTCTCTGTGACTGAGAGCGGAAGCCCTAGCATGGCCAACATCACCACAACCGTGAGCCTAGGCCATCATTCGTTTGAGTCCGTCTCATCGATGATGCCAACGGGAAGTCTTAGTGACCCCGTCTTTTCCCGTCCTGTGCAAACAGGTGGCCGATCGGCTCTTTTCTCCGACTCGATGTCAGTTGGTTTCTCCGCGAATCCAACTTGTTAGACTTACCATCCTTCGTCACCGAGACCGCACTAGAGGCTCGCCTTCAAAAGTGTGCAAAGACTCTTGAGGCATCCATCATGGACAAAGTCTATGCGAGTCTCGAGACGTCCTCCCGCGACAAAGGCAAAGGTGTCGCCCCGGAGACGCCACCACCAACGCCACCTGTGGACGTCAAAGCTGTTCTCGCCTTCATTCCCACAAAGGAGCTCTTCTACATCCTCCGAGCCCGATTTGAAACAATGACGGTACTAGACGAGGAGGAACAGCGAATGAAGGCCATCATGACTCAGCCAAGGACTTGCCGCACTCAAGCCGAGTCTAGCGGGGTCAGACGCGACGATCAAGACGATGATCATGATCGACGCGAGGGGGAGAATGGCAGCAAGGCCAGTCTCAAGGACTTGTGTAATCGACGCTGCCTCCCTCCTCTGCACCTGAAACGACGCCCGCGACTGAAACCTCACACCCCACCAATCAAAAATCCCATCCTATTAACCCCGAGTCACTAGCCAAATCACCCTCACCACCACCTACTGCAACTGTCTCCGAAACCCTAATCGTTACATCGACATTAGAGACCACCACCACACCTTCTCCACCCACCGTCTCCGAACCTCTAACTGTCATATCGACATTAGAGGCCACCACCACATCTACGCCACCCGACACCCAAATCATTCTCGCCAAAACCTTCACCTCAACCGAGCCACCAGAATCTCCACCACAACTATCCCCACAATCCACAACCTCCTCCGATGCAACACCCTCGCCGCTACACAGCTCTACCCCTCTCAATACCGACCCCAACGTGTCTCCCGAGGACTTCTACTGCGCGCAGAACGAGATCGAGGCCTACATCTTCAACGATGAATGGCTTTACACACCCGCCGACGCAGTACCAGCCAGGAAATTGGTGGAGAATGCTCGACGTCTGCTAAAGGAAGCATCATTTACGCTAATCAACACTACAGACGATGAGAACGGGGAGGAGTACGACGCTGAACCCGCCGAGCTCGAGAACATCCTACAGTTTCAAGCGCAGCAAGCTGAGGCTCCTGCTGCTCAACCGAATGTGCCCACGGCGGATATACCGGAAGCACCATGGGAAAACAAGAAGATCACCGCACCATTCCAAGAAGAGATCAGGAAGAGGATCTGGCAGCGCAAGGAGCGGGTCATCTCGGTCTTCGATGAATACGAGCTGATGGGTATCCAAAACTGGAGCAAGGAGAAGAAGAAGCTCTACCGATGGAGTCTCTTTTGCCACAAGTGCACAAAGCGGACGCTGTCCGATGAGGAGAATCGCACTTGAGATGAATCGGGCTCCCATCTGCGAAGTCACTGCCATTCGTCCGGAGTCGAAAGGACGTGTCCACTATCCAGTGTTCACAGTAATGAGGCAGGATGAGAGCTACAGTGAAGTGAGTGAGGCAGACTTCAAGTTTATGTGCCTGGGCGATCTGTACAGCATGCTTGAATCCATGAAGCAGTTCAGACTCATCCTCAGAGTTTTTGGACATCTCGTACAGGCTGAACCGGTCACCATGGCCTACGTAGCTCTCAAGCAGCACATGCTCCGACAGGTGAGATTCTTCGCCTCCCACGATCTGCAGATGGCGGTAGAGCACAACCTGAAAAAGGTGAACCTGACTCGCCCATCTTTCAAGAATGCGGACGACTATCGAGAGGGCGATGTGATCGACGGAGATGATCCGGCGGTCGCCTACTCGAACTATAAGGGAAAGATGAGGCTCCTACGCTGCTCCGAAGTGGCAAAGTTCTCGGATGGGACACTCGCCCTCATTCAAGACAAGCTCATGAGGATTTGCCGCATCCTTTTGGAAGAAGACCCACTCTGCCGATCCAAATTTGCGAAGTTCATTGACGCTATAGCTGATCGAATCGTTCTTCGAAGGGATCTCCGCGCCTTCGAGTTCAAGCTAGGACTTCGCGAAACACACACTCGCTGATCAACCATCACTACGCCCAAGATCCAAGACTTCCAAAAATTAACACAAAGGGGGAGATTGTTGGGATATTTAATAGATTGTGTCATTAGTTTACGTCTTCGGTTATCTTTTGTAATTATCCTTTTAGCTTGGGCTTTGGACTAGAATGTAATTAATTAATCATTAGTGTTTGGGCCTTAATATACCTAGGGTTAATGTGGTATATAAGCTATTGCCATAACTATTTTCAAAGTAATCAAATATCATAAGGCTAACCCTACTTTTCACACAATACACACACTTGAAGGTGAGAACCTCTCCCTTTTTCATTCCATCCAAGCCTCTTGGATTCCTTGTTTGGTGCAATCGGGACCAGCAAGGACGATTCACAAATTAGGGGATAAGGGTTTCGCACATAAGTTCGCAATCATTAATTAACAGTGACCCATTTCGCGAACTGTGAGATTTATCTAGGCACTTTAAGAACTAATTTCATGGACTAGTACAACTTCACGAGTCATAAGCCCGAAATAAGTTCACAATTTAGGAAATTTTGAGTAATTAACTAATCTAATTAATTAAGTAGCTTACTATATGAATGTTTCATGCCTAAATCGGGACGTAGGAAACTCACCGGTTCAGTAGCTACTAGTCAACGGACGATAGGTAAGTAGAAATTCAACTACGACACATAACTTGTTTGCACGTACCTGCTTTATGTGACTACGTGCCTCTGTGATTACATGTTTACGTTGATTTATAGATACGTTTGCTCGTGGTAAGCATGTTTGGAGTTAACTTGCATTTCATACTCACGTGCACACACGATCATATGCAGGAGGTTTGTATGAGTCGGAAATGCATATATGACGTATCGCTTGAAAGCGATTGATACATTGCCGATATGGGCATGTGTTGTCCACTCGCAGTTGAGTCAAGGGCTGTCTCCTATGCTACCAAGGCGGCGTTTAGCGTCGTCGTAATATTATGTAAATATTTATAATGGTTTATAATTGTGCGATGCCCGTGGCGGTAGGGAGCGACCTCGAGGGTGCGACCTGAGGGTATAAGTGACACAGGGTGGAACCCTGGTGTAGGCAACCTCAGCGTGGGCTACCAGCGTGAGCGACTGCTGGACAGTCGGGGACGACCGCGTAAATATGGCGACCTAGGGGAACGATGCACATCCTAGGGTATGGCCATCCGGCGTGGACCGCTGTTGTATTGTCCTTGATGGACGTGAGCTCATTGTGGTGCATAGTTAGATTAGCCGAGGGCCCTAAGTGATAGTAGTACGAGACTAGGTGCATCAGCGAGGATCTCCTTTGCGGAGTATTGTATGCATTGCCGCGGATCGCCTTTGCGGAGTATTGTATGCATTCGGCGCGGATCGCCTTTGTGAGTGTTATATGCATCGGCGTGGATTGCCGTTGTGGGGGAGCGACACGTGCATTCATGCATACTTTCTATTTACTGAGCCACGGTGGCTCATTCCTTTATGTTATGTGTTGTAGGTAGATACGACCACGGTACATGATCGCCTACCTGGCAAGGCATCTTTTGGAGCTTCCGAGCATTATTTGGGATGGACGTGTGGTGTATGGATGATGACCTGTGAGGTCGCGACCTGTGAGGCCGGGCGCATAGGAGTCTTTTACTGTGCCGTCATACGTCTTCCCGTGTAGTTAGATAACGTGTCTAGTTTAGAAATTGACCGACATTCTATTGACGTGTACATGACGATGTTCTATTATATAAATGGAAAAAGAAAATTTTTTACGAATTTTTGTTCCGCATTCATTCAATATATCGGTAGGCACTTAGGATGATGCTAGAAATGGTAGCGATGGCTAGGGTCGCTACATTATTATTACTATTTTTCGAAATTACTGTTAATTCACGAAATCATTGTTCACCCGCGAAGTTTCTATTCATTTCGCGAAGTTACTGTTCACCCCGAAGTTACGAAGTTTACTTCGCGAAGTTACTGTTCGCCCGCTAAATAAAATTGATGTTCATTCGCAAAAGTTACGACCCAAAACACATTTTCACCTCTAGTTTATTATCATCATCTATATTCATATCATAAAAAATTATGCAAATGCATGAATCTATGTGAGTGCGTGGAGTGAAATAGGGTTTTGGTTTCGGTTCCTGACAGACGATTTACAGCACCATCCTTCCATTTATCATCCCAACTTGCAAAAGGTTACACAATGAGTAGGTTCGTAAGCTTAAGTTCGTTACCTATGGATGTATCTGTTAGGGAGTGTGCCCTAGGAATGCCATACGAGGATTAGGATAGTATATGACGCACGATGATGTATAGGTTCCTAGGCAGTTTTATTGTTTGTATTGTCAAATAAAGTAGCGAATAGTATTTTTATTATAATAAAGGCATTATTATTTATTTATCGAATTTAAAGTCTACTTGGCATCCAGCGGTGCGATAAATAAGTAACACCCAAATGTTTGAGTTGGACGTCTGATTCTCGCGGGGACGAGAGTGGAGAGTCCTTAATCTTGGCATTAAATGAAAAGTCTGTAAGTCTATGGTTTCTAGGAGGGTGACTAGATATCTTAATCTGACTTATCCATTGATGACCACAGAGTTAGTATCATCGATTACCTGAGAGGTTGTGGGTCGTAATGGAGGTATCGGTGATCAGATACATCGCGTATTCGGACATTCGGCTCGTATTCGTCTCAATCACATGGCTAGGATGTGGTCAATGATTGAACGAATGACTATAGTAGCCTCAGACCGGTAGGTCACTAACGGATTTGCTTTCGCGATTTTGGTTTGTCGCTAGTTGGCTAGGTTCGTAAATGTTCGAAAATGGGACACGGGCCAGTGACGAAACGCAGCCGACTTTACGGAGGTGATTGCCAGTGTTAGTTCCTCGATTATCAACTCCTACAATCATAGACTCAAATCCTAGCCTGGGGTCGTGGAAGAATTTGAGTCGCGGTGGTTGACAATTCCCTCCTGGAGGCAGACGTGGAACATTGTCGTGGAGCTCCATGAGGTTGGCAATGATCACATTGAACCACCGGGCATAGGGAACATTCTTTGATCGCTTGTTTTCCTTCTGACTGATCTGCTCGCCTAGATCATTCCAGAGCAATTGAGCAAAATCGTAATTCCGCGAGAAGGCGATTGCATGGAAAATCCTCAGAATGTTGCCGTTGCCTTTGTCAAACCCTGCGTGCTTTGGTGGCAGACACTTAATGATTATCCCGAAAAGTGTCTTCCACGGAGGAGGGAGCCATTGCTCTGAACTTGAGCAAGCTTGGTGAGAGGTGGCTGGTATCCCATGTGGAGGAAATCACGCACCATTTCTGCATCAGTAGGCAGAGGGTCGTAGTTTGTGCTGAATGGCAGTCAAGAACGAGACCAAAATCATCCTTACTGAAGCTGATGTGCCTCGTCCCAACCAACGTGGTAAACCGGTAGCTTCCCTCCACTATGTGACTCTTAATTCTTCCCCATAATTGCTGGAGATAGACCATCGTACTGACACCGTTATCGTCAGAGCATTCGAAAGAGAATGGCCTTGTAAGATGGACACAATTATCTAGTCCGGACACCTGAAGGTAGTCAGGTCGAGTTGAAAGTTGGTGTCCTGCACCTTGAGGTATAGATTCTTGTCGCATATGTGGTTGTAGGCAGGATAGTGATCCATCTGAAGTACACATAAGAAATGGAAATCATTAGTTCAAAAATGTGAGTCCGAAATT